>CABFOW010004760.1:26932-51492 GCA_902141385.1 Timema californicum | reverse complement strand
CCACAGGTTTTAATAAAGTTTACTCTGAAGTATGAACATCAAACATTACCGGATTGAAAAAGTAGTTTATTAACCGAGGTATGAAAAAGAACTAAACACTAAATACATAACAGGCAAGAACATACTTTAAACAGAACTACCAGCTTATGAATAAAAATGTACCAGTATTAATAATACATAAATGTTAAATTGCTATACCAACAAATATTACAAAATCAAATTATATTAAATAAACCTAAATATTTGATTTATGTTTACATGCAAGTATAAATGGTAGTAGCAATTTCTTAATGATTTTTTGTTTTGAGATAATAGTGTTTATTTGTATCAGTTTTAGAGTAAGATCCCCAATCAAAAAATAAACTTTTTTATTATGGTATATAAATAATGTATAAAGTTAAAGTAGTAAAAAAGTCAATGTTATAAATAAACATAAAATTAGCCAACGACCTAGGAGTGGTGGTAACTGATATCTAGCAATTTTTTTTATTGCAAACATTGCTTAACCAATGTGGAAATAATGAAGTTAAAAACTAATCTTAAATTATAAAAAGCAATTGAACAGTTCCATTTTGCAAATTTCTTTCATAATTAGTTGCCACACAATTCATTCTCGTAGAATGTCTTTTAGCCAAAAATGTTTTTCACAAAATCTATCATTAGATTTTTTTTCTAAAGTTCTCTTTATCAGAAATCTTTCAGATATATATTGACAATCACGTCTTTCGAGGGCGTATATACATTAACACGTCACTTTTAAAACAATCTGAAAATTTACATTTATTTTTATTTTTGACATGTGAACGCCATTGTGCAGGGATAAAATCTTATAAATCTGAACAGCTGTTGTTACAAAACGTCAAAACTATCCGCAACGATCACAACGCTTTCTCATTTATCGACAAATTGTGCAACTAAAAAGCTTCAAACTGCCTTCAGCAGTAGATCTACTGATTTTTAACTTTTCTACTGATCTACTGATTAATTCAAATAAAATTATCAAATCTACTGATATGTTCGTATGTTGTCAACTTCACTCATTGGCTCTTTGAAATGTTGCGTTGGGTTGCAAAGGAGGGGGAGGGGAAAGCTTCTACTCAGATTTGTAGCTTGACAAATTTTTAAAAAAACTTGTACAATAATAACTGTAAGCTTAGCCCTCTTCCAAGAATTTGGCTATCACAGTGAATAGACAGGAAGGCGCTACCTACTACACTAGTATGAAGAAATCCACTCACTTTAAAACACACAATTTGTAACAGCTTATTTTCTCTAGCTAGTGTAGCACGTACTTCCAAACACTTAAAATCATGAAGCATTGGTCATAGACAAGAATTTTTTTATTGTAATTTAATTTAGGTACATTATTTTACGTGCACTTTTCGGACCTACTGATTATATCAGCTCACGATAATTTCTATGAGCGAGAGTAAAAAAGACCTACTAATTTTGCCAGGAAAGGTATTTTCACATACCCAGGGTTCTTTTTCATACATCAATCAACATGGGGCCGAATGCTTTACTTCCCCTCCGAAGGAAGGTGTGCTACGGATTGTTATCGCTCAAGAAAGATTCGTTGACTCCGGCTGGGTTTGAACCCGCTAACATCGGATCCTGAGGCGAGAACATTACCCCAAGACCACTGAGGTTGACAACAAAGAAAAACAATGTTAAAGGAAGGAGGAATAACATAGGTGAGTAATATCACCTACGTTCAATAAAATAATTAATAATGATAATGTATCACCACTTTTAAATACATCTACTGAAATCTACTGAATTTTTGAGGCTATTGCTACTGATATTTAGGGTATTATGGTTGGCAACACTGGTCTTCAGTACTACAAAGTTTGATCAACTTTTACATAGGGTTTCATAGAAAACGCAATTATTGTGTCATAGAGGTGATTTGTTTTTCCGAATATGACTTAAATGTGATGTTATTGTTCAAGTAGAAAATCATCAAAATTTGATTATTGCTTTAACCCTATAATGAGTGTCAAAGCCTTTGAATGTGTCCCAATTGTTGAAACCTTACAATTTACTGAAGATAATGTTCAAAGAAAGGTGAGTAGGGCCTAGGCCTATACTTTTAAGTTTTCTGTGTGAACATTTAACTACACTGAGAAGTGCTTTGATTCCTTTAAACAGTTTTGGCTTTCAACAATAGTGAGCGTATAGCACGAATGGGTTTAGAGAGGGGCTGCTAAAAAAATGTACTTTGGTTCACATTACATTTTTTGATTAGATGTGGAATAGTATGCACTGAGGGTGGAATTCTTTAGTTTTTGTCTCTTGTCATATTATGAGAAATTTAATATTTTATACTATCTTTATGCACAACAAAATAATTAAATTCCCAATGATGATCAGTGGTGTAGCCAGGAAATTTTTTTCATGTAAAGGGGCGTTGGGGAAGATGTGAAATCAAATTTCGGCATATAGATAAACACTTAGCTTTTACATAGAAAATAAATTAAAATTTTTATGTTTTATCTCCTGTGGCAGATTTAAACATACTTTCTACATTTTTACTTTTTTTCCTTGAAATGGTTATTGAAGGGGGAATTTTGGAGGGGGCGGGGTGTATCCCGATATCCCCCCCCCTACGCGCCTGGCAATATGACAAAATAAATAGGCTATTGTGACATAATTCTATAGGACCTGTGATTTAAAGACGGTTAGGTTAACTATGCCTAGTCTTTAACTAATTTATTTTATCTTTCAGATTGAATGTCTAGAATGTAGCGGAAAATACCTTTTTATTGGAACAATTGATGGGTATGTTTATAATG
The DNA here is from genome assembly GCA_902141385.1 of Timema californicum. NCBI lineage: Eukaryota > Metazoa > Arthropoda > Insecta > Phasmatodea > Timematidae > Timema > Timema californicum. Next base: position 48,697 of record CABFOW010004760.1, on the reverse strand, counting down.
TTTTAAATTAACCTAAGTTGGTTTATTGGAAGTATTCTATTTTTAATTGACACTATAAAGTTTTAATACAAGTTGAGTTTTCATTTAAATCTTAATATAACCCCAAACCCCGACTTCCATCAATGATGACCAAATGCAATGTGAGTTTAACATCTTTAAAGTAAAAGTAGCAATAAGCCAACTTAAAGTATTATTCATGATTTTACTAATGTTCAATATTATGTGTCCATTGATTTGGAAAGATAATTTCAAGTATTAGTTAGCATTGAGACACTCTTCCGTGACCATATTTTCTAAGACATTACTCTTGTGTTAGACTGGACTGCTGATAGGTAGATCAGGGTTTTATTCCCACTCGGTTCTACTAATGGTTGTTTTTACTAAAAATTTCTCACTCTACTTCCACACAAATGCAGGTAGATTACCTCTAAATTGCTTTCTTCTTCATCCCTATCTTAAATTAGAGTAATTATTGTGTACAAGTACACCACTGAACAAGTAGTAAGATGCGGAGATAAAAAAATAGCATTGAGAGATCAACTTATTCACAAGCACAAGCTTTTCTCCATGAACTCCCCACATATACTTATTTAGTTTTTATATCTATCACCTCATTATTGCATCAGTAATCTTTCTATTAAATCCTAACAAGTTTAGTTCCTTTTTATCTAAAATGAGATGTAAGTAGCTTGCAATGTTTCGAGTTTATTTAATGTTTTATAATTCAAACTATGATGGCCCAAGTCTCTTGCCAAAACATTATGCTATATGTGATATAAGTTTCAGAAAACATGTTTATTGTTACCAAATGTATTGTGTTAGCAAATTGGTCATTGTTGAACTGGCAAAGTTGGTTGTATCAAGTTAGTTATACTATTACTTGTTTTTTGGAATACCATGGATGAACAGTTTTGTCTAAAAACTGTACTGTACAACTTGTGTCTAAGAGTTTATCATAGGCCTGCTATTATTTCGGAAACAAATTTCCAGTTTTTATTCGTTCTCTTGTGGTAAAAGTAGGCTACAACTAGTTTTATATGTAGGCCTATTGTGATTGTACCTATTTTGAGCTACCACATACACCTACTATTGTTCAATATAATTTTTTGGCTATGTTTCAGCTCCATTCTCACATATCTCTTAGGGGATGAACAACAAACCAANCAATATAATTTTTTGGCTATGTTTCAGCTCCATTCTCACATATCTCTTAGGGGATGAACAACAAACCAATGGGAAAATGTTAGGGATTGCTCAGCAAATAATTTATAAACAATTGGAAATTGTGAGTTATTTTAATTTATTTATCTAAGGTATTTTAAGTGCACTTGGTGAACCAACTGATTATATCGGGTGTCTACTACCCAAGAAAATCAGGGTAAACGGGAACTAGCAGGGAATTTGAAGTGATCAGGAAAAAACAGGAATAAATCGGGAATTTGGTAAATTACAATAAAAGTCCGGAAAAATGTTTTACTCAAAATATAAAATATAATAATCATTAAATCAGTAAATAATAATGCTATTCAAACTGTAGTTTTTTTGTTTGTAATTGTGTAATATGTTTTATAATTCCTAGTAAACAATGTTAATACGCATTTAAAATATTAATTTAAATTTTAAAACGTATTATTATTCATAAAAAAAGATTAATAATAAAACAAGGGGGTGAGGGGGAGGAGTTAGAAGGATGTAACTTACTTTTTAGTCAGGATTTTAGGAAATGATCAGGGAAAAATTGGAATTTCATTGGTCAAGTGGAGTAGACACCATGTTATATCAGCACACAAGAATTTATATGAGCAAGAGCGAAAGGGCCTACAATTTTGTCAGGAACGGTATTTTCACATATTTTCCCTGTTTTTTTTTTGTGCGCGTGACAATTGCCATGGGCCCGATGGCTTTAATCCTTCTCTGAAGATATTTGTGCTACAGATTTTGATCACCCAAGAAAAATCGAGCCTTGAGATGAGCACTTTACTTCAAGACCATCGAGGTCGACTTCTTTTTTATTAATTAATACTTCAATTTTAATCAAACTTTCTTATATCTGTACTCATGCACAGGCTAGTTAATAATGACAAACTTTTTTCAAGAAACTGCAGTGCTTTCGTTTTGGTCCAAATCGGAACGGCTCGGTCAAAGAGGGAAGGAGATAGAAGTAGACACACTATCTCTCTCTCTCTTGACTTGACTACATCACTATCTTCAATCTGTGAGTGACTTTGTATAGAAAATTAAAGTGGTTGGGTACTTAGGGGAGATGAGGGAAGACAAACAGGAGATGTTTGCAGAGGTCAATTCATTAGGAAGAGAAATGATTATATCATGGTAATACCAAAACAGGTTAACCCGGAGAACTATAAATATAAAATTCTTGATGCTACTAGGCTCTTTATAAACATGATTTTATATTCATTTAATGAGACATGTGGAATAAAAAAGCCAAACTTTTTTACCTAAATTGTTTTTTCCATTCCTCTCAAATGTGGATACACTTCCTATAAATATGACCTTCCTCATTCCCAACACATTGACCTAATTAGCACTTAAGTGACTAAATCAAATGGGCAGCAAAACACAGTGCTAAATATATATATATATATATATATATATATAGATATAGATAACTTTGTGTTGTTTGCAACATTGATATTTAATTTTACCCGCCTCAGTGGCGTAGTTGGCTAACGCGCTAGTCGCGTAGTTCGAATCTCGGTCGGGTGAACTGGGGGTGGTTTTTCCTAAATGATTTTCCACTCTCCCTCCACGCAAATGTGGGTTCACTTCCTTTAATTCAACCTTCCCAATTCCTAATCCATTAGCGTAATTAGTAATTAAGCATATAACCCGAACGGGTAGTAAGAAGCGGTGCTAAAAATAGTAATATTTAATTTTAACCCAAGAGGGTAGAATTGATAATGATAGAAAACTTTAGGCCTACTTGTACAACATTTTTATACCTTTGGTAATATAATTCCCAGGTACATTTTTATACTGCCGCGTCTGCTCAGACACACAAACGTATATATAATAATTACTCTTATGGGGTAGGGATAGGAAAGGAAGCATTTTAGGGGTAATCTACCTGCATTTGCATGGAAGGAGAGTTAAAAAACATTAAGGAAAAACCACCTTGAATAAAACCGACCAGGACTCGACCTTCCCGTCATCAGCAGGCCAGTCCAACAAGAGAGTGATGCCTTACACAGAGTTTAAATCATTTGGCCATTGAGCGAGTCACATTTTTGTTAAATTTATCTTGGACACCCTACATTTCAATTTAATATTCTCCTTAGCATAGCATAACATAAATAATAACCCACCTAATATATCAATAAAAGTAATAGTTCATAAAACAACAAATATTATTCATAAAATGCAGCAGAGATATAAAGATTGTGAAATAAGAAATGATAAAGGTATGGTCATTATGAATAATAGTCAATTAATAGATGAAAATATGAGGAATTAGTTTTATTTTAATCTATAATAAGAAGGAATATCCCCGTTGAAGAATTAACATCTAACAGTGTCATATCATCTCCAGACAAAATGTAGGCCTGCTTTTAGTAACTGCACTCCCAAGGTGGTATAAAGAGGACTGTTGTGCAATCTCACAAAAAAAATATTCAAATAGCTAAATCCCATACAAACTGCTACAAGTAGAAGTGATATATCATCCCCTTACAAACGTTACTTTAAACATATTACTTACAAGTAGCTTCAAGTAGCACTGTTACACTTTTCTTAGTGCCTGCCACATCTTAGTACCCATCCAGTTTATACGCCTATGCACTAATTACGTTAACGTGTTAGGGCCGAGGAAGGTTAGAGGAAGTGCACTCACATTTGTGTGAAGAGAGTGGAAAACCATTTAGCAAAAACCACGCTCAGTGCAACCAAACAAGATCAAACCCTGATCTACCCGCCATTGGAAGTGTAGTCTATGTTTTGCGAGAGTGACACCTTAGGCCAGTGGTTCTCAAACTGTATGTTGCAGGCTGATATTTTGTGGGTCATGAAAAGGCTTTGAAATGTGATTACTACTTTCTCGCAACCTCTCGGCAAGAGAAAGTATTGGGATTGTAAAGAAAAATCTAATCTGAGATTTTGATGGGTATCGAAGTTTCATGACCCTATGCACCCTAAAAAGTGTTTTTGCAATGCTGTTGGTCTGTCTGTATCTTGGTCTAGAGTCGAAAACATTTTACCGATTTGGCTAAAACTTGCTGCCAACGTTTTTCATAAGGTTCTCCTGAGCAGTTTTTGAATTATATATTTAACTTGATAATTAAGGTTATTTTGTTTACTAAGAGCGAAAATATATAAAATTGATATTCAAAACCGGTTCTAACACTTTTGATTAAAATTTGTATATGGGTAAGCCTAATCTTTACATAATTGAAACAAATGGTGACTCATTTACCAGTAAAAATGACTTTGAGGTCATATCTTCGTCACACTTTGAGATACGAAATACCCTACCATTGAAAAATTTAAGACTGCTAAAAATAAAAATCTCTTATTCAAAACATATTTTTATAAAACTAATAGTTGCCGAGCTATAATCAAATATATTAGGCCCATTTTTTAATTGAGATCTTTGAAATGGGTAATATATTACTATGCCCTTTAGTGGACAGATATGTTCCTGTTTTCTCAATGTTTCTGCAACTGTGTATAGTATTTCATTTATGCTCTATGGTTGAATGTGATGCTCTTTTTTTCACTATGTTTCTGCCACCATGTATATTAATTTGTTTCACATATCTATGAACTTTAAGTAAATGTTTCTATTTTGAGGTAAAGGAGTGAGAAAGTCCATACATTCCACAGTATCATTCTTTTAAAAATAGAAGATAATGAAAAATATGGGAGGGTGAAAATAAAAAATGTAGGAGATGATCAAATAAGGTGCATAACTATATGAATACGGAAATTAGGTTTCATGTTTGTACCGATAGTGTGGACATTAAGGCCGTTAACAACATAAATTGGAAACAAGCGCACCCTTTGCACAAGCCTCATTTTGAGAGATAGATAAGATTTTTGTAAAATTATCTTCAATAATAAAGTTCAAAAATAAAATAAAATTAAAAACTAACGCTTCTCATATCCATTAAGGCCAGGTGGGTGGTGAAAGTTTGCTGTTCTAAAAATCGGATCATGGTGCTAAAGAGTTCGAGAACCACTGCCTTAAACCATACTGCCACTAAAGTGTGTCACTGTTATACTTATAACAAATGTACCTTGAAATATATCACCTACAAGTTACACCATGCAGTATTGCCATACCATCTCCTCACAAAATATTCCTTTAAATACATTGCTTACAAGCAGATACTTGTAGCACTGTTATATCTCACCTAGTTACAAAATTTTCTTAGAAACATTGCTTACAAGTAGTTCCAAAAACCAACTATCTAAAATATTCGAACATAATGTAATTATACATTTGCACTACACTACATCTTTCAGCTATTTTTGAAGAGTTGGGTAAAGGTAATATTCCTTCCTTTGCTAATGATCTTATCTTCTCCCAGTCCTCTTCCCACGTTTGTCACTGTCACTCAAAACACAATTAACAGTTACTACCTCTATTTGGTTCTCAACAATACAGACAGGTCAAGTTGAATTTATTTATGTAAACATGGCAGTTATTCATGTGTAATTTTTTAAATATGATTTTAATAATTGAATTAGAAATGTAAAATGGACCGCTACATATTTTGTTATGACTTGTAATAAGTTTCATTTAAACATAAATAGTGTTTTCTAGTATTAGCTTTGGTTGTGAAAGATTGAGAAAATCTGCTGCCAGTTAAATTTCCTTATTTATAAATAAATTAATATACATGAAAATATAACATAAAGCGTGAATAAAATATTATCACACCATTATGAACTATCTGCATGCCCATGAAAAAATTATGGCTCTTCTACTATTTAATATTTGGACATAAACTTAGCTAGCCTACATAAGTTGAACTAAACATTATTTTTTAAACAAAAACCACATTGCAATTTTGCTTTTTATTATATATTTAATTATTTTTAATGTATTAAAAAGATTCACTATCATAGAAGTGGAAATTTAAATTTTTTTATTCTCACTCTTGCACAGCGATAATTCATAAATGTTATTTACCCGTTTTTTTGTTGTATGGTCTAAGTGGTTCCCAAAGTGGGTGGTGGGATTGCATAGGGGAGCGCTAAGAGGTGATCTTTTCTGAAGCTGTTGTTTATTTATTTACAACTGACCAGCGAAATACTTTCCTTGCTTCAAGTTTCTTTCTCCCTTCCCAAGGCCACATTGTGTGTATCCCCTTCATTCCTGAGGCACCATCATGCATCTTCACCCTTCCTTTCCAAGGCCACATAGCACGTTCCTCCTCTATTCTCGAGGCCACGCCACCAATCTATTCAAACCAGTATACCACATCTTGATAAACTCTGATGCTTTGATCTTGTTTCCTTGTCTCTTTCTCATGTTTTTGCCGCTAAGTATAAACATTATTTGGGCAGTATTGAGTATGGTATTTACCATAAATATGTAGAAAAATCATTTTAAATATATGATAGATTAAACTGTTGATTGCATTTAATAATCTTTTTTCTATCCACAATAATATATAATATATTATTGAAACAAAATTTAATGTTGCGGCTAAAAATTTCTAAAGGAAATGATAGAAAAACACTTAATAAATATACACATATACAATAACTTTTTTAACGAGTTGTATTACAATTAAATTTGTTTTGGAAATCATAAAAACACAACAAACTTGCACTATCTTATCTGATACTTTGCAACCTATTTAAATCTGTGGTCGAAAGTACGTTGGGGCTCAGGTGGGAGTAATAATGCAATCTCTGTGTGGAGGTTTGTCACGTGGAATTCTTGGAAAATGAGCTTGGTTGACAGCTGGTGTTATGTTTAGTTGCTCCACTGTTGCCGCTTCTTTGAATATAAGTGAACACCAAACTACTCCAGATACCTGGCTTGGACATTACTCACTGCCATTCCTTAACTGGTTACATTATTTAATGACAATACAGATATAAAACTTGACCGAATTCCAATCTGCACCCAATACAACCACATAGACCCATAGACATCATCTCTATTTACATTTTGGTGATTTTAATTAAACATACACACTTATTTTGACATTATTTCAATAATATTGAATTTTTCTTAAAAATGGAAACGGCATAAGCAGGAAAATCAAAAAGAAATATAAACAATATAGTTTGGAATATCTTAAGTATGGATTTATACTTTCACCAACAAACCAGCAGCTGCAAACGTGCCTATTATGTGAAAAGGTATTTTCTAATGAGCCAATGAAGACTTCAAGACTGTTTGAACATTTAAAGACTGCACATCCTGACAAGGCCAATAAGAACTTAACTTTTTTCACTCTTTTCACTCCCTTTGTGACAAATCTCAAAAGTGGCCAACACTGTTAAACATGATTCACAATGCTTTACAAAAAAACTTATGGTTTGCATGCATCATACAACATATCATTGCTGATTGATAACTGGAAAACAACATACAACTGGTCAAAAATTCATATTGCCAGCAGTTATTGAGGTTCTGAGTATTGTTTTGTATAAGTCACCACATAATATAATTAAGATGATCCCTCTTAGCAAATATGCATTGCAAAGACGCATAGATGAAATGGCTGAAAATGTGGAAGATACATTGTGCACACACTAAGAACAAGATAATTTATTTGTATTACAGCTGGACGAGTCAACTTTGCCAGGCAATGCTTCTTGCTTATGTCTGTTTTATAAAAGACGAGAGTTTGGCTCGAGAGTTTTTATTTGCAAGGCAATCAAAAACCGATACTAAAGGAGAGTCAATATTTCGTGTGGTTGAGGAGTTCTTCAAAGAAAAGGAATTCCACTTATTAACATATTTACTTGTGCAATTGATGAAGCATCATCAATGACTGGTCTATCTATACCTTGGCTGTGTTGCTTACTTGAAAAAAATCAATGCCAAATATCCTAAGCCTGCCCACATGATGCAGGATTTGTTAATAGATTGCTTGCTTGGTGTTGAGCAGGAAACGCTGCTGGAAAATTACATCACTGATGGCTCGGCTGCTGGCTATCCTGCTGGTTTCCCTTGATAGGTCCCGTGCTATTTTCTGTGCTTGGTTCCCTGCTGGGTTGAGAGGTGAGTCAATCAGAGAGCAACCTTCAGTCATGTGACCAGGCACGACCATCACCATTGTTTATGTGCAGTTGGTGATAGAGGTGGTCACGTTCATGTGGTCTCCTACATTTTCTGTGCCTCCTCAGTGCATCAATTATTGAAAATATCCTCATCACTAATTGTCTTCGACGAATACAAATTGCCCGCAAGGTATTGTCGTCCAAGAAGTCATCATCACTGTCCATGTTTGTTGACAACAGAGCTAGCATTCTCTCACACACTCTCATAAGCTATCCGCATGGCCTGCAGATGGCGAGCCTCGTCTGACGCCAACCCAGCAGTGCCGCATGCACAACAACGATCAGCGAAATCCAGCAGGTAATCTAACAACAAACCTGCATCGTGTGTGGGAGGCTTTATTCACTATGTCATTCATCGTCAATATCTGGCTGCAAAAAACCTCAGTGGCTGGTTGCCTACACAATTCATTATACACTTATTACTGCAGTGAATAAAATTAAAGCCCATGCTCTCATTGATCGACTATTCTGGGGGCTAAGTGCTGAGAATTATGAAGACTTTGAACGTTTGGTGCTTCATACTGAAGTTGGCTCTCAATAGGAAACTGTTTGAAACACTTTTACAATTTGTTTGACACTGTTGTGGAGTTTTTTTTTGAAGGCATGAATGCTTTTCTCTGTAATGAACTCAAAGAAATCAGGCATGACATTGCTTATTTGTCTGAACTATTTGCAAAGTTCAATGAAATGAATTTGTAGATAGATGCAAGGAAATGACACCAATATTATTAAGGTCAAATCTGTTGTATCTATGTTTATTGAAAAATTAACTCTACTCTACTCAATATACACCTTTGCAAGCTATACCAATTTCCAAGCTTGTCTAAGCTAGAACAGAAAGTCAGGATACAAGATTACGATTTGCTAGTTTTGTGTGACTATTTGAATATGCTGCATGAAGATATGTCTGAGTGATTTGAGGATCTTATGATGGAAATGAAGGACCTCAGTGATAAATTCATTTTCAAATATTGAGGAAGTAAGCATATAAAGGAAGAACTAATTGAGCTACAAAATGACTTTGAGCTGAAGCCAAAGTTTAAGAAATTGTACCAGGAGTTTTGGTTAAAGAAGGAAATTTCTGAATGCCATCTTGCATTATGGAGTGTGGTTAAGAAGCTCTACCCTCTCTGCTACACTCTTCCCCCCTCTACTTATCACATACGCTTTTCCCTCTTTTCCCCCCTTGCTTCCCTTCTATTTCCCTCTCCTTATTTATACCACACACAGGGTTTGGTTGAAATGTGATATAGTTAAACTTATTAATGTTTATCCACCTTGACAGTATTAGTATTTTTAGAAATAACGTTGTAAATAAATTAATGTTACTCTTAAAAAACACTATGTGTAGATTGATTTAATTGAAATTAATACATTGTTTAAATTTTAGACACCCTTGTTTTGGGGGTTCTTATTCAAGATTTAAAAAAGTACATTTTTAGGAATTCTGATGGATGCTTCGAGTTTGTGAGCCATGAAATAGTTTGAAACTTAGTGGAGATATGCTTATAAATGATACTGAATTCTAAACTCTAGGTTTATATTATTTTATAAATTGCTGTAACATTTCTTTTTTCACCGTGTGTTACTGTTATCTATTAAGGCAATTAAGCTAATTATTATCATTATTATTATTACTATCATTATTATCATAATTATTATTAGCACAGCGTCTTACTACCCATTGTGTTATACACAGACTAATGTGTAATGGTAAGGTGAGTGTGAGATGAAATGGAGGACCTACAGTTTAACTTGGGATCCGGACCAGGGTGGAGGCCTGGCACTCCACACATTCACAAGTTTGTGATTAATACACGTCTTGTCAGAGGTGAAGGAAGGGTTTGGCAATCAGATAAATCTGTGCCGGGACTGAGGATTGAACCTCCCTGGACCCCCAACACAGAGGTCTGACACCTTACCCCTAGATCGCCAGGTCATCTACAATCACACTAATTAGTTAAGGATGAGAAAGGTTGAATTTTAGAGGAAATGTACCCACATTTATTTGGAGGATGAGTGTAAAACCATTTTTGGACAAACCGTCCTCCGTACACCCAACCGGAATTTGAACTCTGATTTCCCTGTCATTGACAGTCTAGTACAACAAGAGTGACGGCTTAGACCATGTTGCCAACATTTATAATTCAAATAGATACTAGCCTCTATGCAAATATTTTACATTTGAGAAATGTTGGTGCTAGATGGAGATCTCAAATATAGTGCTGGCAGACAGGATATGAATGGTTCAGTGGCTACTATAATCATAATATCCCATCTGTGTCTAAAAGCTTCAAGAGCTGTACAAGTTCATGTGCAAATTTTTTTTTTTACTTTTTTGCACTTTAAATTTCTTTTTTTTTTCATATAAGACTTTGTGATATCATTTTTATTCAAATTTATTTTCAGAAAAAACCTGTAAAAATTATTAAGGCGGCTTCTGCGTTAGAGTGCCTACTGGTTTTGTCTGATACAAATTTGCTGATACTATCTATGCCCAACCTAAAGGCTTCTGGCAAGGGACCTATACTTCGTGGAGTGACAACCTTTTGTTTTAATGACTATGCTGTTACAAATGATCCATTCTCTGTTCAGGTATTTTGAAAGACATATCTTTTTTTTAATGTGCTAGTGAAGTAAATTTTTCTTTTAAATAGAAGAATGCTTTTTTTTTATCTTAAAATCTTATTGCCTAGCTACTGTGTGAAATAATGTTATAGTTTATTTATTTTAATTTGTTTTCAATTTCCACTTTAAATTATGTCAGAAGGATTATCACATAAATGATTGCAATCATAAAATCTCAACACTAAATATATTTTTATAGTTGAGTATATGCTTTAAATTTAAATAAAATCTAGTAATTGTAATTTATCACCGTGTTTTACTACCTGTTTGGGTTTATATACAAATAATTGTAATAAGGCTTTCTTAATTACTTTTAATAGACATAGTCCAATTCTTTGAATCCTTTATAGGAATTGTATTTAGCAGTAAGCTACTACACCATTTTGTTTGGTTTATTCTTCATGTGTGGAAGTTTATCACACTTTATAAGACCTAAGACCTGCTTAAAATATAAAATTACTCAGAGTTATCCTAGCAACTAACAGTGATACTCAAAATATTTATGGAAAGTGATGTGGGTAAAACAAGTTATTACCAAACAGTGAATGGGAAAGTTTTGAGCATGTTTTAAGCTGTGTGTTTCTTTAGGTTTTTTAAAATAATTATTCAATGAATGTTTACTTTCTTTCTAGATTTGTGTTGGCCTCAAGCGACAACTACAAGTATACAATGTATCAATAGATAAAATTACACGACTCAAGGATATTGGTATGCCAGACCACGCTTTAAAACTCGCTGCCAATGGTGATAATGTTTGTGTGGCACTTCAGGACGAATATATTGTGTACAACATAAAGACATCAGGAGTACAGAAACTCTTCTCCTTCAACAGTGATATGTTCGTCCCAATGATTTGCAGAATCACTAAGGTTGTCCTTATTCTTCTTTGTCACACAATAATTTCAATAAATTCATTTATAGTTAGTTAGGATTCCTATTCAGCTATTGAAAGACAAATTAGTGATGATGATTAATTTAGCAATATGATTATTATTTTTTTCCCCTTAATTATTGTATTTTATTTAAAATTTAGAAGGGAGTGATTGTACAAAACTTTGTTCACCCAAATCCCTTTTTCTTTTAGTTATGTCCTTTGTAACCTAAACAGGTAGGAAGACACATTGATAAATAAGATCAAACATTTATATTGTGTGTGTTTGTTTGTGTGCACACATCCAGGTGCATGCACATATTATTTATGTTTAGTTTTAGTTCTACATATAAAATCTGAGTTTAACTTTAAAAGTTATTTGTGTCAATTTTTGTTTAGGGTAAGAGAAGGTTAAAGCCTTAACTCCGTTTTTAAAACCATATTATTCATATTATTACTTTGGCTTCCTTTTTAATAAACTTCTTGTTTCCACCTTTTACCTTCCCCCTTCCTCTACATTCACTTAATCTACCCAGTTTACTTCTGTCTGATTGATAATCCTCCAATTTTACCCTTCACAGCCTTTTATTTTTCTTACTTTGACATCAGGAGTTTGGCATTATCCTTCAAACTAGATATAAAAAGCTACTCTAACATATATTTTTATCATAATATTATCTAATACCTTTTATTTCTACACCTAAGGAAGAATTCTTGGTTTCTGCAAATGAGGGCCTTGGAATATTTACGGATGAGAAAGGAATGTCCAATCGACCCCCTATTCAGTGGTCATACCCTCTTCTTGACCTTGCTTACTCTCATCCATACATTCTTGGCCTGAGTGATGAAGTTGTTATGGTTTACAGGTAAATAATTTTGGAAATTTTTCCTTTATTCTACAGATGTGAATGTATCATTCTGATGCCAATTTATTTGTTCCAGTATTCTTGACCAACAACAAAAACAAGCTATTTCATTTGTTGGTGGCCGCAACGTCGGAAACTTTGATGGCAGAATCTACATAAATTCATGTTCGGCAGTGTATAGTCTTGTTGCTGTTCCTTGGTATGAGCAAGTTAAGGTAAATAAAGAGTTTAAATACAATTTTTTGTATGATAAAATTATGTTAGATAAATAATGTTACTTCTAAGTTCTAAGTGAGATATTTTATGATAACCCCAGGTATAACTAGATCATCACTGGCATGCTTTAGTGTGTATGTGAACAAAAACTGTCAGTTATTGTGTCATCTGGAATGGCTTGGTATTGTTTATACATTTACAACATGATTCTTATATCCCATGGAGTTTCTAGTGATATTTGCAGGAAAAGTTAAATTGAAATGGAGTATGACGGACAGAAAAAGTTGTAGTGTTGCATGTTATTAGAAGCGGCAACATTCGGAAAATACAACGGCTCTGTCAAAAGAAGTGGCTAGCTAAATTGAAATGTTACCACCCACTCTACTACCTCTTAGCTACAGCCATACTAGGCTAAAAGGAAAGTGGGGTTATGCTACAAAAAGTTATAAAGAATAAAGATGTCAGCAACAATATGGTAACAATATGAATATTTTATTTAATATAATAACAATTTAAACAATAATTTACATGGCCTCAAAAATCCATCAGGGGTTGTGTTGAAAATCATATTAAACAAATGCTCAGTATTATCATGTGAATGTTTTCAAACATGAAACATGTTCTTAAGTCAACTAGGTCAGTCTGGAAGAGACAACCACTCGATCCAACAACACAATGTCAGTTTCATAACAGTGAATATTGACAAAACAACCTAAAGTGTTGACTATCCGAGCAAATTACTTTATAAATGTCTAGTAAGATATTTATTGACTACAAAAAGAAAAGAGCCTAATGGGCATCTTTGAAATTGGTATGAAATTTGTCTGCTATGCTACATTGAATACAGAAAAAAAAGGGAAGCTAAATTTAATATCATACAGATATTTCGAGGAACACAAGAGTTTGGCTTACCGACCATGGGTCATATTCCCGCGGGACTATTAAATGTTGACACAACTATGGACGTTAACAAGATCCCTACTTGCTAATAAAAATTATATAACATACACAAGTCTAGATATAACCACAATTAAATTCAATTAAATAATTTGGAAAATATTCAAAGTCAAAATCAATCCATCAGCAAAATTTTACGTTACTTTATCAAACAATTCAAAATAAGAAAACATCAATAGATGAGTTTGAACAAGCCATAGTTCAAATCTATTAAAATAATATCGGTGAAATAAATATATAGAGAATATGAAAACATCCTGAAAAGGTCCAAGTCCAGGACCAGACTTATCCTGATGGCGTCTAATACATTATTCTAGGACATGACTTCTCCTGAAGGCGTCCAATTTAATAATCACCGAGCTTAAATAATGTTTCTAGTTGCTTGGGGTTGAAAAGATGGGGATTGTCCATATATGTCAGTGACGTCCCATCTGCCATTTCGATGGATGAAAATCAAAATCAGCACGTACACCATCAATCAAGCTTGGAATGGCTGGCTTCTCTTCATCATGTCCGCCAGTGTTGAAAAAAGATCTTTTTGACTAGAGCACCAGTGACATACACACACCACGCGCTGTCCTGGTGGTAGATTCCATCTTGCCCGAAGGGTGGCAGGTTAGTCATAATTCCGGTACTGTTGTGAGCATCATTCCTGAGTCCCATCAGAATCACTTTGACTCGTAGGCTTGGCACATCAGATTCATTTACTCCAAGGCTTGTTCGTCCCACTCTTCAATTTAGTACGTGGCGAGTATAGCCCAGTCTTGAAGGTTGTTCTAGCCAGAAGATACAAAGGATAAGTAAATCAACATTTTATTTATTGCAGGGAGTTTATTCTTGGTTGATATGGCTTAGTATTGTAGACGGATTCTACATTGGACTACAATAGAGAAGCTTACTATTGCAGGAAGTATATTAATATTGCGGTTTCATACGAAGTTTGTAGTATGACTTGAAGATTAGTATGAGGGGTGGTATGATGTAACATCAACAAATGTTACAGAAAAGCACTGTCAATTTTGTTAAGCTCTTTTCGGAAAGAGTCCTGCATCGACAAATGTTTTTTCAACAAGATTTCTTTTGGGTCTACTTTGTGGTCAAATTCTACCAGAGCATCATATCAGGCATTTTTAAAATTTTATTCACATACTCTTTAGACTTCACTTTCTATAGCAGCGGTTCCCAACATGCGGTACTTGCCAGGAAGTTTGGGGGCATGTGAAAATATTCAACTAGTGGTGCTCAATTGTGACTGTCTATACATTTGAAAACCTCCACAATCATGTCTCAAGGTAGTGTGTAATTTAATATGTAAACCACATAGTTATTCAGTAATTATTCTGTTAACCCCAAAGAAAGTGATTTCTTTAGGTTGTAAACATTGATAACATGTAAATTTCTTTGGGAGATTTTAATCTCTTTACTTTTGAAACATTTAAGAATCACATAATATAGCATTGCATAATGAACCCAAGACAAGTTAAGAGTTTAGATGTTTATGTATATTATAATGGTTTGTTTTGGAGTAGGGGGAAAGCTTTGATGTGTATTTTTTCAAGTAATATGTTTTATGTATTTCAACACATTTGATTGGTTTTCCCCATATATCCCTACTCGGACAGGCTAAATGCACATATTATTTTAAAAATCACATTTTTCGCTAAATCATACCCACATTTTTGAGAATGTGTTGTTAAAGTCAGACACGTTTAGTCTGGTTGGCTGAAGACAAAGTGTTAAGTCACAGACGGACATACTGAGAGTGGTTTTTCCTAAATTGATTCTTATTCTCTCTCTTTGGGTACATTTATTCTAAATACTACCTTCCTCATCCCTACCTTACTAGTGTAATTAAATGTGGTGAACCTGGGTGGTTAGTAATATATAAAATTATGTGAAACCTAGGGAAATGATATAACTAAGTATTTAGTACAATTGTACTATTGATCTATTTCAGGTCTTGCTATTGGATGGTAAAGTTGAAGAAGCTCTTAAATTATCGCGTAATGTTGAGCCAGTAGGAATGAATAAAGAAGAATCTACAAAACTTTTGCAAGACATCTACAGAAGAGCTGGATTTATATACTTTTCATATGGTGATTTTGATAAAGCTCATGAGCTTTTTGAAAATGGTCATGTAGATGTTCGAGAAATAATTTCCCTTTTTCCTGGTTTTTTGCCTTCATCGTCGAATTTTGTACGTGCTGTTCCACCTCTTCATGAAATCGCAGATGTGATCCAGCTTTTTGCTTCTGATGATATAAAAATTAAGGGAGCCAAAATATTTCTACAACAATTTCTGGAATATATCAGAGAATCAGGTTTAACACCACATCTAATGGTAAGTTTTGAATCATAATGCAAGTGCTTTTTACAGATAATATGTAAACTTCTGTGTTAATATTTTAGCCAAATAAATGTTAGAAAATCCTAAAATAGACTTATTTAATGTTACTCTAACTTGATTACTTAAAGTATTTGTTCATATTACACAAGTAGCATAAACTAACTAAACTCTACTATTTATTCTTACTGCAAATTTTAGCATTCTACCTCAGTTTACCATTGAAATAGTATTTTTTATGAGATATTAGACATATAAGAGACAGTCTTGTGTTTTCTTTGAAAACAACATATAATTTCTAGATTTAAAAATTATTTAAAATGTTCACACTAAAATAAATATTAAATGTCAAACAAATGAGCCATAACTAAAATGTAATCTAAAACGAATGATTTTGTTCACTGGCATTGAGAGTGAAGGATGTTTTGATAGATGAAATTAAATAAATATGAATTAATGGATTAGATAAAAAAAATGAACAGGTTATATAAATCAAGAGATTAAATTGGATACTTGATACATAAATGGATGTAAGTAAAATAAATTGGATTGAATAGGTCCGACATGTTAGCTCAGTCGGTAGCGTGTCTGTTGACCGAGTTAAGGGTCCCGGGTTCGACTCCCGGCACAGCCGAAAAATTTATCATGGGTGAAATGTTGGTTTACCTTTTTACAGTGATAAATTAACAGCCGAGGACTGGATGTTTTTCCCGTCATAGTCTTAAGTTATATTATACTGGTAGTGGAAAATATATGCCTTGAATAAAAAAACTAACCCAGGCCACAGGCTGGAAACATTAATAGATGTTAAGTAAAGTAAAGTACAAGATTGAACAGGCAGATGGATGGTTTATATAAATAAGATTGGATGAATGTGTTTATGAATTACATATAGAGAACGGATGGATGGATAGATAATATAGTTCAGATTGTATAGATTATATCAAATAAACACATTAATTAGCGAAATAGTTAAAGCTATTTGGTTATACTAAATAAATAGATTAGATTGGATTAAATTTGAGCATGGTAGATCAGATCAAATGGAAGGGGGATTGCATTTGAGTAGAAGATGGTGTGTGGGAAATATAGACAGTTTAAGTGAGAAAGGGTACATGAGCAAGAAGATAATTCACAACTTACAGGTATCAAAAGTTATTTTACTAAAAACATTGCTCAAATAGAGTAAATACTAATCTAAGTCATTAGAATAATTTATTTCTTGATTGCCCCATTGGCATAACATTGAAATAACGCCAAGAGTGGTATATTGCTTTAACTGTTTTCATTGTAATCCAGATTTACCAAAAGGTTTTCATTAATCAGATATCTTCATGGATGTTAATAATCTTCCTTTATTCATTTTCCTCCTATTTCAGGTGTTGTGATTATTAATGAAATAATAGCATGGGTGGAAATTAGTAACAAGTAGCGAGGTTTATATTAGTTTGAGTTTTTAAATGTTTTATCTCACGTTCCTTTTCATTCTAATTATAAATTAGCGTCTTGTTATATTATAAATTTAAAATTAATTGGTTTATTACTTTTCAGGAAGTCGATACTGCTCTGATAAAGCTATTTGCTGAAAAAAATATGCCTGAACTAGAAACCTTTATCACGACAAGTGAAATCACATGTGATGTTAAAGACTGTTATTCTTGGTTGGAAAAATATAGTTGCTATCATGCTTTAGCTCTTTTACATAGACATGCTCAAGAACATGATAAAGCTTTGGAGCTCTGGACCAAAATTATCAAGGGGGAATACAAAGATGATTCCTTTAGAGGCTTGGCATTTTTTATTGAGTGTTTGGCAAAGTAAGTTGGCTATACTTTTGTTTATAAAATTTCAAACTAAAAGATCTTATCATTTTATTATAGTGTTGAATCTAAAATTTATTTGAAATATTCTTAAGCAATCCAATGCATTCGCCATATTGGATACAACCATTAAACAATAAATTTCTTTAGAATTTTGATAAACTTACCAAGCAACGCAAAGTATTGATTTGTATCAATTCTTTAGCTAATATTGCTTGAACAATTACACAATCGACAGTGAAGTATTTTATTAATGGTTCAAATTACTCAACTTTTAGCTTGTATAGGGACCGAGTGGGGCTCTGGATGTTAATTTGTACTTGCATACGTAAACAAACTTAACACAATTTCATCAAACAAAGATTAATTTCTAGTTCATTTAACTTATTATTGATCTAATCTAACTTTGATGTGTCAAACTTAACTTTAATCAAGGTAAATTACCCTAACTTAATGCCACTAAACTTAACTAAATCAAGTATTTTGTTATATCACTTTGTCTTGCCACCCATTCCTGTATTAGGCATATATATTAATAATGCTAATGTGTTAGGGATAAAGAAGATTGAATTTAGAGTAAATGTACCTGCTCTGCATGGAGGGATCATGGAAAACCATTTATGAAAAACCTCACTCCGCACACCCGCCTGGGATTCAAGCCTCGATCTCTCTGTCATAGGTAGTCCAGTCAACTCGAGTGACACATTAGGCCATGCGATCATGGATGTGGCTATTAATACTAATCAAAGAGTATGCGGCTAAAGCTCTATATGTGATGGTTCCAAAGTTAATTCCTGAGTCACCTGATTCATGGGCCAAGACACTACTCTAGCATTAGACTAGACTGCTGATGACGGGGAGATCATTGTGCAATCCTGGTCGGGTAAACTGAGAGTGGTTTAATCTAAATGGTTTCTCAACGGAAATGAGGGTATACTTACTCTAAATTTAGACCTTCCTCACCCTTAACCCATTAGTGTATTTAGTACATAAGTGTATAACCCAAACGGGTATTTAGACGCGGTGCTAAAACATCATGAGTATACATACATTTTTTTACCTATAGATGGATAGAGCTAATCTATGTAATATCTATAATTGTATTTTCATATAATTACTTTCACCGATTGTAGGCTAGCATATACTGATTTACTATTTTAGAGTTTTATTTATCCTTAAACTTGTTCTACTTACATTTTTAAAGTAAATACTATAAATATTGTTAATTATTCTTGACTACTCAGCTGTTGATGTATACCAATATTATATGCATGAATAAACTCCAAAAATAGCATAAAAGATTTCCTCAGAGAGTTACCTATTCTTAGTACGAAAACCCTTTGTTTTTAATCTTCACAATGATGCCAGATAGCGAATCATAGTTTTCTGTAGACCAATATAAGAACTTTCAGGCAGCACACAAAAGAAGTTGACCTCTAGGGAATGGACTGGGTGATTTATTTTATTCCTACAAGAGTCAAGTATAATTTCACACAGGTAGCATAATATTACGGTAAACTGGATTGACTCCTCGTTTATCTATATTATCAGTTGACACTAACATAGCATTGTCACTATATGACAAAAATAAATCTATTTAATTTTTTAACATTATCATTTCCACCAAATTGAAATCTTTTCTTTAAAAGAAATATCTTTTTAAAGTTTTGGTTAAAAAAAATTAAATCATTAAATCCCATCCATACAATTCATGTTTTGTTTATTTTTTGAAATTAAATATCTTTGTGTGATTTCTTGAGCAGGAAACAAAAATACTACTGTGTCTAATACTAATATTTTGACCACTCATTGCTTATACTTCTATACTAACCAGCATCGGTGAACGCATGGTCTTATGCTGGGTTTACAAACGCAATTACAGGGTGTCTACCATCCGGGAAAATCAGGGAAAACGGAAATTAGCCGGGAATTTGAAGTGATCGGGAAAAACGGGAATAAGTCGGGAATTTGGTAAATCACAATAAAAATCCGGGAAAATGATATTTTACTCAAAATATGAAATACAATAATCAGTAAATTATGTCATTTTTTTGCTTGTAGCTGTGTAATATATTTTTAATTCCTAGTAAACAATTTTAATTCAAATTTTAAAACATTATTATTATTATTATTAGAAAGATTAATAGAAAAACGAGGGTGGAGGGAGGGGGGGGCGGCAAGTTAAAAGGATGTGACATACTTTTTTAGTCGGGAATTTCAGGAAATGATCAGGGGAAATCAGGGAAAAGGTCGGGGATTTCATTGGTCAAGTTTAGTAGACACCATGAATTAATGGTTTGTGCAAAAAATATTTGTTGTTAAAACGATAATTTGTAGTTTGCGCAGACCAAAAAGTATAGTTTGAGCTAAATCTTTGCGTGTTTGATTTTCTAGTTGAGGTTGACGCAAATACTGAGTGTGTAAATGGGTTTTGTTGGTTAGCATAAACCAGGCAGACAGTAAAGATAATACACAGGAGCTGAGACGGGAGGTATGTAGCTTCTTCATACATACGCAAATAGTTTCGAAAATCATTTGAATTGTCACTAAATTCACTTATTAATATGTGAAAATTCTTCCCTTTTTAATAACCAGCACTTAGTCCACTTTTGACTTTATTTAATTGTTTTAGCTTCTTCTTCACACAGCACAAACCGATAGCTGATAAAAATAAATAACTAAATGGGTAGGCTTGTGTAAATCAATTTGCACAATCTGATTTGCACAAAATTGTTTGAAAAAATTGTTTGAGCGTCTAAACCCAGCTTAAGGCCCTACTCTTGCATTAGACCAAACCACTGATGACGAGAAGATCTAGGCTCTTTCCCGGTCAGGTGAATTGAGAGTGGTTTTTCCTAAATGTTTTTCCACGCTTTCTCTCCACACAAATGGAGGTAAACTTTAAATCCAACCCTACTCACCCCCAGCCTATTAGTGTAATTTTTGCATAAACATATAACTCAAATAGATAGAAACTGTGGTGCTAAAAAAATCCCTAGACTCATTAGTTTGTATTTTGTCATAAAGTAAATTTCACTTTATACATTTCCACCTAAAGAACTTATTCAACCATGGCTTTAAGATGTTATATTTTTCAATAAAGGACCTGTGATTTTATTCAATTGAAATTATATCAACTTAACCTCTATTAAAATTTATATTTAAGAATATTTTTTTTCTGTATCCCTTGGATAATAAAAAATGTTTTGAATATATTATAGCAAATGTCTGAATCTTTGGTTTACATACAATATTTTTTCCAGCCTTCAAGACCATGAGTTGGTGTGGAGGTACGCTGAGTTCGTTTTGAGCCAAAACGAAGAACTTGGTGTAGGCATATTTACATTACGTTCTGATGAGGACCAAAAATCACAATTTAAACCTGATGATATTGTTGATTTTCTCCAATATTTTCCTAAAGCAATCATTATATACTTGGAGTACCTGGTTTTAGACAAGAAATGTCATGTATGTTATACTAATATATATAATTTTTTTCTAATTCTATATTTGCAATTTTGAAAAAAAGCTTTGATTCATTTCAGAACCTTTTTTATTAAAAAGTATTTTAAATAAATAGAAACTTGAGCATAATTTAAAGAAAAATAAATTGTTTTCTATTCTACCTCCATGCAAATTTGGGCACATTTCCTCTAAATATAACCTGCCCCATCTATGTAAACCATTGGCTTAATTAGTACATAGAGGTATTACCCGAACAGTAGTAAGACGCAGTACTAAACAAAAAATTACTCTAATCCCATTCTTTCACATACCCCACACCCCTATTTCCATATTATT
>CABFOW010004760.1:0-26713 GCA_902141385.1 Timema californicum | reverse complement strand
CCCTTATTACCTCCCTCCCACCCTCCCTCCCAATCACACCCTTTTCCTTTCACCCACCTTTTCTCTGCCTTACATTCATTCTCTTTCTTCTATTCTTTAACTTACATCGACTTTTTCTATTCCTTCCATTATATCACCCTTCTTCCCTTCCATTCTCCCTTCCTCCAACATTCCCTCCCACTTTCCCTCCTCTTTTTTAACATTCACATTTTCTTTTCACATTTCCTATCTTTCCTATCCCTCCTGTCATTTCCCTCTCTTCACCTTTTTTTCTCTTTCTCCCCTGCTCTTCCTTGATCACCTCTCCCCTCCTAACTATATTTCACCTCACTTATCCCCACCTCTCTGTCACTGACACACTAGTCTATATGAACTTAACATTTATTTCATGTCCCCACTGGTGTAGGTAAGCTTAACTCACAGTATTAAATTTTTTTGGATAAAGGGTTTATCCATTAATTCAATTTTGTTTAAAATTAATATAGTTAAATATTTTTAAATAATCTGCATTTGAAAATGTATTTAGTATAACTGTATAGTAATAGTAATATAGTTAGAAAATATTTAAAACCGCATATACACTAACCCACTTTGGTGGCCACATGGTATTAGGCAATACTCTCACAATATACTAGACTGCCGATGATGGGGAGATCAAGGTTCCAATCTTGGTTGCGTATACTGAGGGTGGTTATTCCAAAATGGTGCTTCACTCTTAGCACAAATACAGCTACACCACCTTTTAATATAATCTTCATCATAAAACTATTAGTGTAATTAGTACACGGTGCTAAAAAAAAACTACAAGCTATAGTAGCATTAGGACGAGAACCTTTTATTAGCTGTTTACATTTTTTTTTTCTTAATTTCTTGCTCACTCACAGTTCTTAGAAACTTTAAGTTCCATAGTCAACCTAGAACTTAATATATAGTTTATTATTATATAGCTACTTATTCTAAATTACATGTTTTATATCTTGCTTGTTCAATGGTAGATCTATTTACCTTGTTCTCTTATTTTAAGTTAATAGTTTATATTACTCTTCTATACTCCACTTCCAGTTACTCTTTAAAAAGGGGGAAATATAAATTCGACATGGTTTTCTTAAAAATCCTTAATACCACATTATACACTATTCTATATTTTCTAATTCCTTTCCAGGTTGAAAAATTTCATACCCACCTAGGTATCTTATATGTTGAAAATATAATAAAGTTGAAAAAACTAGGACAAAGTGAAGAATTGTATAAAATGAGGCAAAGATTGCAAAATTTGCTTCAGGTGTCCAATTTATACAGAGCTCAGATGCTTTTAGGAAAGATGCATGATGCTGAACTACACAAGGAAACTGCAATTGTTTATGGAAAGGTAAATAAATAGGCCTAGCAGTGTCTTCTGTATAGTTAAATAAAACTACAAGTTTACACAATTCAAAGGTTTTTTTTTATAACTCACAATATATGACAGTAAAGAAAATCATCAAATTCTGACTTAATCACAGTTGAAAATGTTAATAAATTAGCACATGGTCAAAAAAATTTCAATAACAACATTTAACAAAATAGTTTGGTTAAATTTTCACTTTCACAACATTCATCACACCATTATAAACAACACAAAAAAAGATTTGTCAGTAAATTATGAAATAGAAACTAGATAAACTCATGATAAGAATTTTTTGAGTTGTTAACTATTATTTATTTCATTATATATTCAGTTGAAGTTATAAAATACTGTGCAATTCTTGAATTTAAAATTAATACTTATGTGGGAGGAAATTAATAAAATTAACACAGTACCAATACTCTTTGTATATATATCATATTTTTTCTAATGGTGATTGTTCCCCCCCTCTTCTTTGCACCCATTATTCATTTTAAAATTATTTTATAAGACCAAAATTCATTGATATTATTTTTCAGCTCGAAGAACATGATAAAGCTTTGGATATACTAGTTCACCAGTTAAAAGATTTCAAAGCAGCAGAGAAATATTGTGTGAATAATGCTGAGGGAAAAGATGTGAAATACAAGCACAAATTGTTCTACACATTGCTTTCAGTATACCTTAGCCAAAAGCTACAGTAAGTTTGAAATATTATTCATTTCCCCCCCGTTATAAATCATTTTTATTATGTAAAACATGTTAAACTCACTATCAAAGATGTTTACAAATTTTAAGTTCCTATTAAAAATGTATTAGAATGTAGTTATTGAAATTAAAATTTTCCCACATAGAAAAAGAACTTGCTGCTAAGGCTCAATCCCATATAACTCAACTAAAATTTTTTAACTGCCATTTTTAACACTTAATTCAAGTGATAGAGATTAGGAAGGTAGTTAAGTGGAAACACATCTGCATTATTGTAGAGAATAGATGGGATGGATCCTATGTTCAAAACCACGCACAATCCATTTGGTTGAGATTCGAATCTCAACCTCCTATTCATCAGGAGTTCAGTCTATTGCAATTACACCTTGCACCCAACAATGCGGGTTTGACGATAGTTAATATTATTATTATTATTATTATTATTATCACCGCGTCTTACTACCCGTTTGGGTTATACGCACTTACGCTAATGTGTAATGGTAGGGTGATTGTGAGATGAAATGAAGGAGCTACAGTTTAACGTGGAATCCGAACCACGGTGGAGGCCTGGCATTCCCCACATTCACAAGATGTCTTGTCAGAGGTGAAGGAAGGGTTTGATAATCAGATAAATCTGTGCCGGGACCGAGGATTGAACCCCGGTCGCCAGCACAGACGTCTGGCACCTTACCCCTAGACTGCCAGGTCACAGATAGTTAATAAACATTGTATTTTCTCATACCATCTCGCATGGCAGTTGCTAGAATAGTTTCTACACATTTACATATCTCATCCTGTTCCATTAGGGTTGATCAGTTGTGTCAAACTTTCATCCCAACTTAGGACTGATTATGTGCATCCACTGAACCTCATGATGAATCAACATACAATGTGGCCCGATTATTGTTTTGATCAAACTTGTAGAAATACACTCTTTGGGAATGTTATATTTTGTCACAACTCATTACAATAAATTCAAAACCTTTCACAGGTGGCCGAAATTTCTAAAGAATGCTTGATTAATCCTGCAAAAATTCATGGGGGAGATAAAAGGAAGTCTTATTTTGTATTTTAATTCTTTATTTTTATAAAAAGTTATTAATTTGGAGCTATTTTTACTTAAGAAGGTGACATTATTTGGTTTTGAAATGTATTATATTAAATTCTCAATCTGGCCTGTATAACGATTTAAAAAAAATCCTTTCATTTAAAATAATGTCTTGATTGTATAAAAGTTCTAAAATACCTTTTTTATCAATCTTTTCTATTGCAATATTAATTTTTGGTGGCCTATTTGGTCTAAAGAAATCACTCTTGTGTTAGACTGGCCTTCTATTGACAAGGAGATTGGTGTTCAAATCTCAGTTAGGTCTACTGAGAGCATTTTTTCCTACATTGTTTCCCACTCTCCTATCATGCAAATGTGGGTATAGTAATTGTCATATATGTGTTTAACCAGAACACGAAGTAAGACATGGTGATTTTTTAATTTTTTATTTAATTGGCCTGAAGGTCATTTGAATTTTTGCATTTGAATAAAAAATAAAACATCTAAATGGTTTTCATAATAATTTGCATCATATATATGTATATAGACCAGGTGTAAAGGCAAAAAAAAAAATTACTAAATCTAAAAAATAGCAAACTTGAAAATCCTCTGATCGCTTTATTTTGGGGGTCCAATTAGCATGCTAGTCTTTTGTCCTGGTGTGAAGTCTGCGTTCGCCATAACAATGGGAAAATAAAAATCCTATAACTAGGTCTTCTTTCAATATCTCCTTTTAAGTTAGTTTTACAGTAAAAATAGCTATAATTGTTATTAAAGAGAATCAATTCTTCTTTAAAAATTTTCCTAAGCATATTTATCGTGCAATGGAAAGTTTAAAAGCTATAAGCCTATAACCAATTATTATACTAATTAGACCCCCAAAATAAAGCAATCAAAATATTTTCCTGATTTCTGGTATTTTTTTTCCAACTAAAAATACCTGATGCCAGGTCTAATACAACAATGCAGAATACCGAGTGTAAGGGTCAAATTAATTATTTGGGTGAAACGATTTTCTGAAGGATATCATACATGACTAAAATTTGGTTCCAGCACTCTGATTTTAAATTAAAATAGGCTTTTATTTACTAAAACAATTATATGCATAACAACCAAGTAGGTGACCTGGCGGTCTAGTGGTAAGGTGTCAGACTTCTGTGCTGGCGGCCGGGGTTAAATCACCGGTGCCAGCATAAATTTATCTGATTACCAAACCCTTCCTTCACCTCTGACAAGACATCTTGTGAATGTGGGGAACGCCAGGCCTCCACCGTGGTTCGGACTCCACGTTAAACTGTAGGTCCTCCATTTCATCTCACAATCACCCTACCATTACACATTAGCGTAAGTGCGTACAACCCGAACGGGTATTAAGACGCAGTGCCAATAATAATAATAATAATAATAATAATAATAATAATAATATAACAACCAAGTTATCATTTTGCCATAAAAGAAAACATAATTTCATCATCAGTATCCCAGACAAGTATATTTCTACAATCTATTTTGTCACAGTTTAATATATTAATTTTGCACTTTTATCACTGCAAAAAAATATTATTACCTAACCAAATTGTTAATTGTTGTTCTCTTGTTGATTGTTATTTCACGTAATTAAATTATTGTTTGGGTAGCTATAATATATAATATTATTTTCAAGTTCATTAATTTTTTTCTGTATGACGCACATTTTAATTTTATCAAGTGAATATGCAAATTTATTTGTTTTATTTCACCAGGTTTAACGAAAAAAAAGAATATATCATTCAAGCCATAGAATTGCTAAATTCTAAACCATCAGAGTTTGATGCAGACAAAGTGATGAATATTCTTCCACCTACATGGTCAATGTCTGTAATTCTTTTGTTCCTCCAAGGTGCTTTAAGAAATTCACTTCACAAGGTTTGACACACTTTAGTATTCTGTGTTTATAAGTTTGTTTTTTAATTCTCTCAATGGCAAATTTGGCACAAAGCCATATATATATACTCACCTGGAATTTTCAGGGAATATCTCTTTAAGTGGAAAATCAGGGAATTTCTCTTTACATCTAGATTTTTTTTAAATAATTTTAAAAATAAAATTACTCAGCTACTAACATGGAGATAAATATTACAAAATATAATTAAATTTGAATTTTTTTTCCAAAATAATTACCTTATTTAAATAAATGTGCCAAATAAACCAATATAGATGATTCAACACATGCATAGATAGGTATGTAAAAGTAAGTAGGTAGGTAATGATTTAATTATGTATTAATGAACATGCAGCAAGCATGTGTGTTTTGCATGAAGAATATTGTTTTAAAATAATAAAGTACATTAAAACAATAAAAAAAATTTACTATGCAAAAGTTAATTCACTATCATGAACTGAATTTGTACTTAAATTTTACAGTTAGCTTATGTTAATAATAGGTTTATTAATTTTTATAGATAACCAAGTTGAGAAACTGTAAGCATGGCGAACATATTTTTTCAGAATGATTAAAATTTAACAAAATGTAATGGAAAATAATTAAAATATAAATTAGAATACAATTGAAATATTTTTTTAAGATCTAGAGGGCATTAATTACAAGTTTTTTTTAATGATTTTTGTGACTTCTTGAATTACAAAACTGATTACGAATGTTCTTAAATTCATAACTTTTTATTAAATTGATTACCTGGATTAAATACCTTTTAGGAGTAAATATTTATTATGAGTATTCAAATGTCATGTTCATGTACTTGATAATTATAATGTAGAATTTTTTTTTAAACATGTTAAAATCTTAAAACTACCTGGAAAAAAACTGAAAATTCTCTGGAAAACTAGGAATTTTCAGGGAGTTTTGTTTCCAAGATTGAATAGACAGTCTTTAATAGAATAGAAACTTTAAACTAAGGTTTAATAGAGGAGAGAAGGGAAGGAAGGAAAGATTGAAAAACCAATATGTTTACAATCAAAACTTTTTTCTGTGACCTGTTTTTTACTGCCCATTCGGGCTTTCCTCATATTCACACAAATGGGTTAGGGATGAGGACGGTATAATTTAGAGGACATGTACCTCATGGAAGGAAAGTTAAAAACCATTTAGGAAAAACCAGCCTTAGTTCACCTGATTGGGATTTAAACACCGATCTCCCCATTATCATAGGCAGTGCATTCCACTGTGATAGTGACGCCTTATACTACTCAAACCACCGAAGCGGCTTATAATATTTAAGTACCATGTCATCATTTCACAGACTGAGAGGACTAAACACAAAATATGTTGGTTTCCTGTCAACACAGCTACACGCAAGACCATAAATAGGTTTTGGCGCATATGACACCATTACCAAATTAGCCCTCATTATAAGCATATTAAATTAATATTTCAAAACTTGGATCTTCTTTTTGGGCTAATAAAGGAACATCCCCTTTCCTTTCTCATCCCATCATATGATTTTGTCATCTCGGATTCGTTTATTTATTTTGCCTAGTTATTTTTGAAACATCCCACAAAAGATAGGAAGGCTAACTATTTAAGACTTTTATTTGTCGTAGCTCTTGCAAATTATTTTGGTTTATTTGATATAGCTGAGCATTTATCTTTTCCTACTTATTTCTTGTCTGCCCTTATAGTGATTTTATTTATTTTCAGTATCGTATGAGTAAGATTGAATGTTCACTTGCTCGAGGGGAAAACCTTCAGAAGCGCTTCATTTTGTATGATATTCAAAGACTTAGAGTTCAACTACATGAAACCAAGTAAGTATTGAAAAAGAAATTACAAACATATAATGTATGGTTTGCTTATTTGATATTTTAAATCATTTTAAGGTTTCTTTCGATTTGATCTTATATGGTTGTTTTAAAACATTTTATAATTTTATATAGCTCATTTGATTGGGAAAACCACGTTCTATTTATCATATTTGTTCATTGTTTTCACCACGCTCTGTGTCTTCTTCCAAATATAAAATTAACATCTACTCAAACAGATTTTCAACTATCTTGGTCGAATTCAAGCATGCCAATTGATCTCGCTGGTATAGTGTCCCAACCTTGATAACAACAAACTTATCACAACTTTTAGTTAAGCTTCATCTTGATACTTCTCTAGTAATCTTCATGTAGCTTACAGCCAAATTTATAAATGCAATAAAACTACTATAGCCTTTGATGAAAAACCTCAAACGTAATAGGGTTTTTATACCCACCTACATTAATAAACATAATAAAACTACTATAGCTTGATAAGGAACCTACAACATAACAGGTTTTTAGTGACATAATTGTGTACATTATTTCTGTTTGTTTGGGCTAAGACTTCAATTAGTTCTTTTTATAAATAATATATAACATAATATTACAGAAATTAATGTAAAGTTGTGTGTCATTTTGTTTTTTCTCTTTTTTTACAGTTACTGCTGTGTTTGTAAAAAGCCCTTTGTTGATGGCAGTTTTGCACGCTATCCAAATAATGTGCTAACACATGTAAAATGTGCAAGACATAATAATGTCTGCCCTTTAACAGGAAGGGTCTTCAACAATTTAACAATGACAAGCTAGCACATATATTAAGTTTTTTATAGTTTCGGTAGATATAAAGACTGTATTATGTGGAAAAACTCTTGAGAAGAGCTGGTTTTCTCTCAATTTATTTCATATATAGATTTGCAGAATATTTATTTATTTATTATATGGATTTACAGAATATTTATTTCTTATATGGATTTACAGAATATTGGTTTCTTATATATATTTACAGAATATTTATTTCTTATATAGATTTACAGAATATTTATTTATTATATAGATTTACAGAATATTTGTTTCTTATATATATTTACAGAATATTTATTTCTTATATAGATTTACAGAATATATATCATTCTTATTATAGTATTATTTTATAAAAGATGTTTCATTAGTCAGTTTGCCCTCTAAGATAGGGATATAAAATTTAATCTAATGTTTATGAAATATTTACTAATGCCCTCAATGTGTTGACGGTCCTATAAAACCTTCAGGTTATATTTTTTTATAATACTTTTAAATCAGAATCTTTTTATTTATTTTTAATACGTTTTTTGCATTATGACAGCTCATTTTGTGTTGGAGTATTTATTTTTAGAAATATTCTATAAGTATAACTCTTCTTTAGAAGAAATTTGTTTGAATTCAAAAACGCATTGTTGATTTCATTTAGAACTTTCATACAACATAAAAAAGGCTACTTACAGATTACTTTTACAGATAAGATAAATAAATACTCTTTATTGTGTGTCTGTAAATTATTTTTCTTGAATAATATCTTATTTCATAACATAGAAAAATAGATAAAATATATATTTAAAAAATTATTATTTTCCTGATTGATGAGTTGAATGAAAGGAGATAATGTTGTTTACTGGTGTGTCCTTATAACCTTTAAGCTATTCGTTTACAATCTTAAAACTTATGTAACAGAAGAACATTAACTTCAGCTCCGCTATCAAGTTAATGGGTTAGGGGTGAGAAAGTAAGTATTTTAGATGTAACCTACTTGTACTTTAATATAAAGAGAATAGTAAATGATTTAGGAAAAACCACCCGCATTAGACCCGACCAGGATTCAAACATCATGCTCTCCATCATCAGCAGGCCAGTCTTGACACAAAAGTGATTCCTTAGACCATTCAGCCACTGATGCAGGTTCAAACCTTATTACTAAATGGCTAAGTATGGTTTTGTATGGAAGCTCAAGATTTGAATAAAGTGTTTTACTTAATAATGATACACTTACATTCAATAAACTTGCTGGAAACAAATGCTTTATATATATCACTATGAAAATGTTCTTATTGGTCAATGGATTGATTGTTTTCCTCTCTGCGTGATAAGCATAATTTTGGTGAATCCTTAAATATTAAAATAATGACTAAGTTGGCAACACTGATAGCTGGCTCTAATAGTTGACAACAAAAAAGTCATGCTGAGGTGAGCGGCAGCAATTTTATTCTATACATGCCTGCATGCACTAAAGTAAAAGCTTTTCTGTTTAGAATATATCCTTCTAACACCAAAAATATCTCCTTTCTCTTACCTCTTGCTATGGCTCATGGCTTTCATATTCAGGAAAAATTCTCAGCATTTTCACCAATGACAGCTTTTATAAAAGTTCGACAAGACAATGTTCTGGTCGGCTCTGCTAGCACCCATCCTTCACCGTGATGGAACACTTGTCATATGTTTGAAGTTTACACTATACAAAGTGTGTACATACATCAACTATATGTGTAGTTATAACATTTATTTCAATATTTATTTTAAATAAAATTATGTATAATATTAGCTAAAAAATCATATATCATATACCATGTACTAAATATGCTGTTTTTCTCAATTCTCTTTGAGTTTTGTTTGCACAGAGGAAACTATGCTTGATTAAAATAATTATTGCAATTATTTTATTTTTAAACTAGCAGCCAAAATGGTTAACACTTTAATCTAATTGTTTTTTCAACCACATCTAGATAAGATGCATATTTACTAATTTTCTGGCCATGTCGGGGCAACATATATGAATTATGCCAATAGGATAGATATGAGTATGTTAAAATGTATTTACCCACATTTTTGTTGAAGGAGATAGGTAAACAATTTAGGATAAACCACTCTCAATGTACCCAACCAGGATATGAACCCATACCTGACCATCACTGACATATCAGATTCTATAAGCCTAACATTTAGCTTGTGTGGCATTTAACGTGGTTAGTATGTTAGCTACCTATTATTAAATAAATTTTTAGCTAAAAGTACTAAAATACACTGGGGGAAAAAAATATTTTGGCTATGTGGTTTGAAAATTTGATGTACCTATATAAAAACCAAGCAGAAAATTTTACACTAAATAGTCTTTCTTACTTAGACTGAAGAAGGCTGCATTGTGCTTGACCATAGTGTTTCCCAAACAATATTTGAACTAATAACTATATTACAAACTAAGATTTGTTTATAATAACTAAATGTGACTGATATGTATTTTATTTGAAAATAGTTTTTTTAATTGCTTATTAATGTTATTTCAATCAGTTTTTTTCTGCTACTACTGGGTGCACAATAAAATCACAATGATTTAATAAAAGTAGTTGTTTTACAAATAACGTAAATGTAATTGTTTAGGCTGAAATGATAAATATATGTGTTCTGGTAAAAGGCTAGGTTTGGTGGTTGGTTACTCATTTTCCAGCGACTCTGCTCCTGGTCCAGTATCACGAACAAAATATATTAACCTTTCAATGTCTTGTTTTATACTTGGGTTAACTTCATTATTTGTGAAGAGGAATTTCAAAAACGCTCGTAACCATTCTCCTTTAGTGTGGAACGCCATAATGTTGAAGCCATTCATGTGAACAAATGGATTAAAAACCCTGTTCATGAACACAGCAACATTTCTGTATGACATTTTATCATCACCCTTTAAGTGCATATGATCGATTGCTTTAAAAACACTATTGAAGTTCACTTTCCTTTGTAACGTTTCTTTTGATATGATAATCCATTCTGAAGGCTGGGCGCCAAAACCTTCTAAATAAATTTTTTCTTTAAAATATGCAAATGCTTCAAATATACGTGGGTTTTGTCTAACTTCATTTGATAACAATGCAGCATCAAAAACCTTTTTTAGAATTTGTCCTCTTGGTTCTTGAATCCTGTGTTCAAATGTTAGGTTGAGAGCTTTAGCCAAATCTGTCCTACGAAGGAATTCTATGATAATATTTTTCTGCTCAGCTTCATTGATTGTTGTAATGGGTGGAAGAGCATCTAATAATTTAATAAAATCCACAGCTATAGTTGTAGGTTTTAAAGTTTTCAACAAATGATTTAAATACAGCTCTATTGCTTGATATAATGTGAAATTGTGTTGAACAAATGGAGCTTGTAACGCTCTTTTCAGGACATCTTGAAGTAATAAGCCTCTTGTTGGGTATATTGAGGGAGAGAAAGGGATGGTCAATTCCTGAAGAATATTTTCACGAACCAAGAATGAACGTATTTGGTTGTTGATTAAATTTTCTTGTGAGTACAGTGACATTGGTGGTAGAAGTTCTCCTAATGCATATGGGTTCGGTGGATGTGAAATATAAATGATGTCTTCTGGTGGAATAACAAAATTCATAATTACAACATATGGCAATAAATTGTATTGCATTTCAAGAAACCACAAAAGATGTTTTATTTGGGTTTGAAGTTCTTCATACGTGTGTGTGTGTTGAAAGCGAAGAACTTTTATGAGTAGAGCTTGTAGCAAGGTAATTTTTGTATGATAATCTTCCACCTTAATTTCAGGGCCAATTGTGTTGAGTAATGTGGATGATCTGAGAAATTCTATTATGGGCTTAATTAATTTGAATTCAAACGTTCCTTCTATTAAATTAGGAAACAAATCTTCAAAATCTAAGTTGACTGGAGGGTTATATATTTCGGGAGACAATTTTAAATTTAAAAATTGTAAGGGATTTTCAGACATTTGTTTATTGTAAGACCATTGGGGAGTCAAATCTCCATTGGTTGTATTTACTGCTGGCTTAGTAGAGCGATAAGTTAGAGGAGTTGACCACAATGGATTTATCAGCCAGTGAGGTGAAGGTGATGGAGTTGTCCATGGTGATAATGTTGAGAAAGACCATAATGGTGTATAAGATGCCCAAGTTGATTCAATTTTATGGGTAGGATATGATGTAGTTGAATTAGAAATCCAAGCTGCCAACTGATTACTATTTGAAGGAAACCAAGTCTGTGAATGCTGTATTGATGTATCAGATAGCCATTGTGGTTGAGTTTCATTTGGGATGGATGATTTATTTGAATCCCAAGTTTTTGACTTAGTTGTATAAGTAGGAAACCATTTATTATTTAAATTTGATGGCCAACTATTGGTGGGTGACCATTTTGATGGATTTAATATGCTGATTGTATTCCAATATGGTGACGCAGTTGTACCATCATGGTTGCTTATGGCAGACCATTGAGGTGATGTATTTCTTGAAATAATCCATTTAAAAGGTGGATTAGTCAACACAATTGAAGAGGGTGCTTGGTAATTATCTGTCGTTAAATTTTTTTGATTACTTGACCATGTAGACAATAGTTTACTCTGTGAAGATATATTCCAAGGTTGTAAATTTAAATTGTGATTTTGTTGTTCTTGTCTATATATTTGAGGGAGTATAGTCCCATAGCCATAATTGGATGTACTTGTAATTGTATTTGTTTGATACATATTTCTGGTTTGAGTTGTTTCAACATATAATATTCTTGTTGGTGATTTTATACTTTTATTAGACTTTTGCAAAGGAAATGAAATGGTAAATTCCTTTTTCCAAGTATTTTCTGGGTTCACTTTATTATCATCAGTGTTAGATACAGATGTGTGTGTAGTTGTATTATTTGACATTTTCTTCTGTGTCAAATTTGCAAACGTGTGAATGCTTGTTGGTTTATCTTGTTCTAATGATATAATTGAATTAAGTTTTGAATTATTCTTATTATTTTCTTTATCTTTTGGTAATATTCCTCTAAAATATGAATTTGAATACAAATTTGAGTGGGGTGAACTTGTAGTTACAATATTGTCATCAACGCGAGTAATTGTATTGACCTTCTTATCAGTCTGAGTTGTTTGGTCAAATGTCAATTTAAGTACGTTATTCCCTAAAGGAATGTTTGTTGAATGTTCCATTTGAACTACATTAGAAGGTTTACTTGCCCAATATTTCACTACTTGACCTTCTCTGTGCATCCACGTTAAAATAATGTTTAAGTTGTCTAGTAATAATTTATCACTTATTAATTTCTCTTCAATGAGTATATGAATAATTGTGGTTGCACACTGTCTTGGATGGCTACATTCATAAAGCGGTATGCGTTTAATTATACTTTCCCAATCTATATGTAATGTAGTAAGTACATCAACAATTTCTTTCTGTATTATACGAATTTCATTTGGCATACTTGGGATCCCTAATGATTCTATTATATAAGGGATGAAAATAAAATTTGGGGGTAGTGCAGGTATAAGGTTGCATAAAAGTCTTTTAAATATCAAGTGCATTTGAAGTGCTCTTATAGAAAACTTTATTTCTTCTGGCAATTTTTGGACTCTGCGCTCGATCCTAGTTAGTATTGCGATAAGTACATCTATTGGTTTAAGATATTCATAGCGTATAAAACCTTTCCAAACTAAACTCATATCTATATAGTTATTTGCAATATAGCTTTCAATTTCATTTCTAATCTTGACAATGTCGGGTGGATATTCTAGTGGTGTAATAGTTTTTAGAAGCAACTGAAAATTTATTACTGGATTACCAATAACAGGTGACAAAATTTTATAGTAGGGACTTGCAAAAGTTGGTGTTGGTTCTTGGATGTAAGGTATAATATAATAAGCATCATATCTAATCTCAGCATCAAGAGCATGGATAGACATGCGATGTAGCACGGTTCGAACTAATTGAAATGGCTCTTGAAACTCTCTAGAACTTATATTACTTATAATAATATCCCATGGTGTAATTTCTTTCATTCGCAAAGCATCTACAATATAACGTTCTGTTTCATCTTTATGTGGTGTTATTATATCCATGGGTAAATGTAGCAATATTGCAGCAAAAAGGTCTTGTGTAAGTTCTAAAGATCCATCAGACAAGGCAGAAAATATATTTGAAAACAATGTACCCATTAACTTTACTATCATTTCAAGTGAGTTTTTCACAGTATGTTTGTGGAAATTTGTTGGATATTTTAGGTTGTACAAATCAGGAGTATTTTCGATGGAAGCTAAAAAATCAACAACAAGAGCTTGCCCATCCGGTCGAATGATTTTTTTAATGTCGATTAAGTCATTTTCTAGAGCAAATATCCAAACCTCAGCCGCGCTTTGCATGTATTTTGGAATTACATTATGTAGCTCATGAAATAGTATTAAAAATTGTTCCTCTACACTCACTGATGAGATTTGGGGCAAAATATGCAACAAGTCTGTTGTTGTTATTCTCCTGAGTTTAATATAATTATAAATCGCAAACAAAGATGAATATAAATCCGTTGTGAGAGGGGTTTGTGGCCGATTAAGTAAATATCCAAAAACGGTAACCATGTTGTCACGTAATATTGCTGAACAGAAAACTTTGTACATTAATACACTTTTATTTGGACCATTATTATGTTTCGAATTGTTGAGATCGTCGATGGGTGGGTGTATTTCAAATGGTGGTCGTGGCATTGACCAGCTGCCGAATGTAGCCCCAAATTGTGAGACTTGATATATAGTTTCCATTTTACCTGTTGGCCCCAAAATTGTGGTTACCCCTTCTCCGCCAAAATATTCCGAAACTTTGCTGCCCGTTTGAGATGCTGTCCATGTAAAAGATCCATCAAAGTCTTCAAATATTCGGTTACCAATACTCATGATCACCTTTCCTTGAATAACATCAGATGAATTATCAATCATCACCATGTCCTGAAAAAAGTTATAATTTGTTTTAAAACGTGTATGAGAAAAACATATCTTAAATTTTTATAAACATATAAGATTTGTCAATATTGTGTTAAATTATATGATTATAGTTTTGACGCATAAAAGTACCATGGTGATTTTATCTAACAACTATAACACAATTTGTTTCAGTGGCCACATGCTTTATGGTGTCACATTCTTAATATACTTGACTACTAATGACAGGGAGTATTAGGTTTGAATCCCGGTCAAATGTAAGTTATTTTCCTAAATAGTTTTCCAATCTCCCTCCACACAAATGCGAGCACACTGCTTCTAAATTCAGTCTTATTCATTCATAACCAGTAAACATAATTAGTACACACATGTATCACCTGAACAGGTGAAGGTGAACGTGGAGCTGATGATGATGTCACACCGTTTGTTCAGTGAAATCGGACACAAATTGTTAATTGTTGAGATAAAGCTATAAACATCTATTACATAATTTTTATGGTTGGTTTTGAAAGCCTATAAACGACTAGAAAAGGTACAATATATATTGATAAAAATTGAAAGATTGTACCTGTCTTACTTATTAAAGTGTTGAGCTATTAAATTGTGATTGAAGAACTTTCCACATTATTTTGTACATTTGGCTGCTGTACATCATGACATCATAATACATTATGTAGGATACAAGACTTAAATTGCTTGTCCTGGAAGCACGGTCTAACACGCCGCCCTCACAGCAGACTTAGACTACATTGTCGATGACAGGGAGATTGAGGTTTGAATCTAGGTCAGGTGAATTAACGGTGATTTTTCCCAAAATAGTTTTCCAATCCTCCTCCATGCAAATGTGAGTACACTTCCTCTAAATATGACCTTCCTAATACCTAAAACCATTAGTGTAATTGATATATAAGGGTTCGACCCAAAAGGATATTAAGACGCAGTGCTAAAAAAAATATTAAATTGCTGAAATATCATATTTGATCAAAGTTCCTTAAATAGGGATAGGTTTATTTTCAAATTACGTTTTAACAAGCCACATATAATATAATATATATAATAGTCACAAAAAATGTCATTTACTACAATATGAACTATTATTATTATTATAACCCCTAGACCGCCAGGTCACCAAGGTTATATCAACTATTCCATTATATATATATATATATATATATATATATATGTGTCTGTGTATATGTGTGCATGCGTGCTTGTGTGTGTAAAATAGATACTCATTTAAATTTATATGTTTATATTTATATGTCATATATGCATATTTCAAGTTAGTAACATGTGTAGTATTAAAAATCTCATCCACCTGCCTCGGTGGCCGCACACTCAAAGGCATCACTTTCGCAATATATTGGACTGATGATGACAGGAAAATTGAGGTTATAATCCCATTCTGGTATACTTAGGGTGGTTTTCCACTCTCCCTCCACGAAAATGCGGGTACACTTCCTATACATTCAACATTCTTTATCCCTAACTAAATCGTGTAATTAGCTGCTCGATATGCTTAATTGTAATGTGATGTAATACATTAGACTGACTCCCTCTCCTCCCCTCATCAGGCATGTGCATGCAGAACACTACCTACTTCCCTCAATATGCAAATGTAGTTTATGGACATCCCTATATCCATATAACCTGAACAGGTAGTAAGGCATGCAGTGCTAAAATATATATTTAAATAAAAGCTAACCTTGTCAAATGCAAGTTAGCATTAGTCTTAAAACACTTTGTTTACAGTATCCACACATCTTCTAGACATGTTGTGACAAGCTCATTTGTACATAAGGGCCACATTGATCATTTAAAAAAAATACTCAGCCACATAGAAAAAATCTTTGTCATTGCCTTAAGTAAAATGAATTCCAATCTAGTATCTTATTATTTCAAAAAGAACAGATTAAGTAGGTCCCTTCTAGATAAAACAATAAGACTAACACTATATTTTTACCAACCATCTGAAATCTTTTATTTTCAACAATGGTGCTAACGTATGATTTTAGACCTTATGCCAAAGTCATTTTTATAATTGTTAACAAATGTGAGTCCGTTAGCCAAAACCTCTGGGATGTTTGATTATTGTTTCTATTTCATGTGAGAAAAAAACACATACATATGT
Source organism: Timema californicum (assembly GCA_902141385.1). Taxonomy (NCBI): domain Eukaryota; kingdom Metazoa; phylum Arthropoda; class Insecta; order Phasmatodea; family Timematidae; genus Timema; species Timema californicum. Next base: position 9,960 of record CABFOW010004760.1, on the reverse strand, counting down.
GCTGCCAAACATTGCAGATCATATTTGATATGCATATTCAACCATTTTAGGGAATTGATCCATGTTGAAGAAATAAAACAAGTTTGGTACACCAACCTCATGCCAGAATTCTACAAATTATTACAAATTCACAAATATCCCATTCCAAAATGTTGTACTTCCTCGACGTTTATAAAAAAAAGTAGGGTCGCATTGCATGTTGGTTCATCAAAAGGCCATATACATTCATGTATAGGGTTATGAGTTTGACATAACTGATGTAGACTATTAATAACTCGATATCAAAATGTTTTCTCTCCTTGACAAGTGGAACTACCCCCGCACCAACTTAGGGGTGTTAAATCACTATACAGAACAAATTATCTGCAAAGGGAACTAACCTACCCCTACACCTACTATTGATGTTAAATAATCAATACAGCATGAATATTCTGTGGAGAGCTTTAATCCACCCTTCCATTTATAAATGATAATTTAAATAGCACGAGTTATCTTTTGGACTGCTCCTCTTGCTCCAGTATTGTCTAGTTTTGTTAATCATTCAATACTACATGAACACTTCACGATTGTTCAATAGAAATTTAATGATTTGCCTGAAAACTGACTTAACCCCTTGCTTACTAATATTACTAATCAATCAAAACAATTATGTTTTGTGGAATATTTTTATTTATTTCTTTGCTTACTAGTTATTTGATGATGGGTTCCACAATGCGTTTGTTTCTAAAGAATAAATACTCTCCTGCTGTTTTTGAGTACTCTTAACTAATTGAAGAACACCTAAATGTAATAAATATATTAATACATATTCATGCTTAGCTTGTTATATTTTTAAATATCTTTAACATAATAGGTACGAGTTAAGCTAGAGGCATAACTAGGCGTTGCCGGTAATGGGCCCATGGCAAACCTGTGGTCCCTCCCCCCTTCAAACCCCTACACCCACCCCCAAGAAAAGCAATCTCCCGCCAAAAAAATCTAATGTGTAATTATAGATTATAATAATTTACATTGGCATTTAATATTGGAATTTGTTTGTAAATTCTGTGATAAGCTCTGCATGCAAAATTGTTTATTTGCAAAAAAAAATGAAATTTTTTGCTATTTGTATATATCTAATTAAATTTTGATTTTACTTAAAAATATGTACAACCTCGTTTTGTAGAGCATGAAATTATGCACAGTAAAGTTACGATTGAGTAATCTTTTTATTATGTGTTTATTAAGAGCGCACTATGCATTGTTACGAGACGGATGTTCCTTGATGGAATTAACTCCTTGGACGCGCGCTTGTGGCTGCCATGATATAACGTTCCGGGAATAACAGAGCTCAGTGCTGGTTGGCGCTGACTTAAAACAGAAGACAATATATCTGTTCACTTGTTGCCGACCTAACCTAGCCTAAATACCTTAACTATATATGACAGTCCTCCCCTATTGGACAGAACGTACAAAATGTTAGTCTTAAGCTATATGGTCATAGTGAATAGAAAATATCTACACTTCTAGTTGTTACAAGTTTCCACTAATTACAAACACTGCTTAGTTTCTACTATTTATCCTCCCTACAATCCTAGGACAGAATCTTCCCTCAGTGATCGTCTACTGGATCGCAGCTCTGGGGTCCCTTTGGCTCCTGGTGTTGTCGCTGGTTTTTGTTCCCCACAACTTCTCCTCCTGTGACCACTGATGCTGCTTGCCAGTCCTTCCGCTACAGGTATTATAAGTGGGTGTTGAGTGTCTTGTGGTCTTGTGCATGTCACCAAACCTCGTTGCCGCTCGGGTACCAGAGGAGGCCAACTTCCTACCACTTGTTGCTTTGGTAGTGATTTATTCTGTAGTGGACAATCTCGCTGAGCCAATGTCCGTTCTCGAAGTTGGTCAATGTGATGGAGCAGTATTCGACCACCCACCATACATCCATGTCTCCATCATCTTGCTGCCAACTCCTTCTGACCACTTTGGATACTGTTCACTATACTCCCTAAAATGCACTGTGCCCCCTATACCAAAGCTTTGGGTTGAAGGGAACTTCACCAACGTTTCAGAATTGCGTTATTGTTTGGTTGGTAAATTGTCCGAGTGGAGGTTGCTCAATGGAGTTTTGAGATGTTTGCCCATCAGAAGCTTCGCTGGTGTTTGTACAGTAGTAGTACTGGCTGTCGTCCTCATGGCAAAGGGAGCTCTTGCTGTTCTGGTATACCAGTCCCCTTCGGTGTGTTTTTGTACTAGTTGCTTGAACGACTGAGCCATCCTTTCTGCTAGCCCATTTGAGGTTAGGTGTAAAGGAGCTGTTGTGATATGCTCCATTTCCTTTCCATGAAACTGCGGAACTTTTCAGACTTGAATTGGGGTCCGTTATCGGACACCAACACATATGGTATCCCGTGAGTCGCAAACATGTCTCTAAGGTGACGTATTGTTGCAAATGATGCTGCAGAGGCAAACGGCTTTACCTCAGGCAATCTATAATAAGCATCGATGGCTATAAAAAATGATTGACCTTGAAAAGGCCCTGCAAAATCTCTATGAATTCTGGACCAAGGACTGGATGGCATTGCCCAGTCCTGAGAGGATGCCTTTGGTGGAGCTGCCTGAACCTCTTGGCATGTTCGGCACAACTTCACTGTTGTTCCAATGTCGTCATCTAAATGTGGCCACCAAACATAGTCACGGGCCACTGCCTTGGTTTGAACAAGGCCACGGTTTGTGGAATGTAGCATTTCAAATACTCTACCTCTAAGTGAGGCTGGGATCAGCACTCTATTTCACTTAAGGCAGGCAGCCTTTCATTACCGATACTTCGTTGCTGGAGTTGCAATACAGTGTATACTTAGGCTCTGTTTGTGTGGGCCAGCCATGCAGTGTCAAACAAATAATCTTCTCAAGCTCCTTGCTCTCTATGGTCTAATATAATACCTCCTTTGCTGATATGAATGTACATCACCAAGCAATAAAAATACATCGTCTGGATCAGGATATTCCTTCCCCAGAGAGGACAATCAACGTTGCCAATGTTTTTGCCAGGCCGATATCGTAGCTCAAAAGAGTATGCCCCCAGCGCTAGTGACCATCTTAGCATCCTCGGCGACAGCAACGATGGAGTGGGTCGATTTGGTCGGAAAATACATAAGGGCAGATGATTTGTATACAAGGTGACATATCTACCATACACATATTGATGATATTTTGACGATGCAAACATAAATGCTAGCGCTGCCCGGTCAATTTGAGCATAGTTCCTTTCTGATGTAGAAAGGATGTGGATGCAAATGCAACTGGTGTCCCAGTGCTGTCTTCATATTTATGGGCCAATGCTGCCCCCACTCCATATGGTGTACCCATCACATGATACAATTAATTGTCGATTGGGTTCAAAATGGGTTAGTACTTTGTCACGTGTCAGTAGATCCTTTATGGCCTGGAAAGCTTCCTCGTGTTTTGCTATCCACGGACATTGGGGTTGTTTGTCCAGCATCCGATTGAGTGGTCCCAAGATAGTAGCTTTCTTAGGCATGAACCTTTCATAGAAGGTACCGAGTCCTAGCAATGCTTAAAGTTCCCCTTGTTTCGAGGAGACGGGGCTCCGCGGATTGCTTCAACTTTTTTTGCTAGAGGGTGTATTCCTGTGGCATCCACCCAGAACACTAAAAATTCCACTGATTTGGTACTGACCACACATTTTGACTTTTTTTTTAGTTTTAGACCTGCATTGCAAAGGCGCTGCAACACCTGATGTAGGAGTTCATTGTGCTCGATCTGATGTTTGCCTGCGATGAGTATATCGTCCAAGGGAATGACTACTCCTAGAATACCTGCCAGTAGCTCCTCCATTAACCATTGAAAGATTCTTGGGGCGGCGCTGATCCCGAAGGGCAGCCGATGAATCTTGTACTGGCCGCGGTGTGTGTCTTTGGTTAAAATGTCTGCTGCCATGGCATCGACCCTCACTTGTGTATATGCTTGGTCTAGGTCTAGCTTGGAGAAGATTGCCCCCTGTGATAGAATCGTAAATGCTTTATTGATCATTGGCAATGGCTACTTATCTGGATGAAGCATAGTATTCAGTCACCACATAGTCCTAGGTTGCCATCTCCCTTTCTTATGACGACCACTACTGGGGTTGCCTATTTAGAAAAAGCAACTGGCTCTAGAAACTGTAGTTTCTCCAATCTCTTCAACTCATAATCTACTTCTTTGTGCAGCGCAAATAGTACAGGGCAGCTTTTCAGAAATTCGGGAGGCACCAAGCTGTCTAGGTCCAAGCTTACTTCTGGTCTTCTGTAACTTCTGAACCCTTCCCCAACCAGCTCAGGATAATTTTTATCCAGACATGCAATGCTGAACGAGTATTTACGTGAGTGGATTCCTGTAACTACAAACTCTAACTGGCAAAACCAACTCCGGCTAAGGAAGATTGATCCTTGGCCTTCTACTACCACCAACGGCAGAGTTGCTGTCTTACCCTTAAAGTCAACTTTTACTTCTCAGAAACCTTTTACATGTAGTACCCCATTGGAAGCCCACGTCTTAAGATTCCATGGACACCGTTGAAGTGGGCGTTATTCTGGCCACATATCAGAGTGTGTGTGTATGTGTGTGTGTGTGTTTCTTGGTCAGGTCTTCTTGATGTGTGTGTTGGGTATTGGTGATGCCTATGTATGTTGAATAAACCTTGTCCCCATCCGGTTCCCAAGATTTTGTTTGCGCCTTTTCATCCAGGCTTGGTCTAAGATCCCTTTTCGACCACATAACCTGCAAAAGAGTGAAGCTATCTTCAACTTGCACTCCCTTGTGTGATGGGGCTCAACGTATCTGTAGCAGGACAAGCCAGCCGCCTGGTGTTCCTTGGCTTGTTGGTGAGCCTGCTTGTACGCACTAAAGCTGGTTTCATTTTTAGGTCTACAATAGTAGTGCCCCTTATTGCAGCTATTGTGGGGTGCTCCTTCTTAGATTCTTGGCCCATATCCCCGAGGTCGCCTTTGATTGCCTAGCTCGTTAACATACAAATGGTCTGTTACTCCTTGCTATCTAATGTTTCCAGCAGTTCTTCAAATTCTACTTCGTCCACTTCTTTGGGAAACATTAAATGTTCTGCCAAATCATATGTTGCTGTGCCGCATATTGTCAAGAATTGGGCGCATTTAACAATATTATCTATGACGCCGTTCGCCACAAAAAATAACCTCAAATCACTTGGCATAACCGGGCCATACTGCCGGGTTTTAAGGTTCTGCGCACATGCTGTCGGGTCGAATCAAATTACTCTATCAGCACATGTTTTGTTTTCAGATTAGTTTAACACATTGGCTTCTATAGTTATGTGATCATGGAGTGGAACAAAGCAAACATAATAAACTAATGAGTTTTGTCAAAAGTATTTTGTTCTTTGGAACTTTACCGCTGCTAATCTCACGAATTCAAATAATCGAGAAAATATACTTATTGTAATAGCTAAGATATTTGAATCCTCACTTGTGAATGTGTGGAATACCAGGCCTCCACCGTGGTTCGGATTCCACGTTAAACTGTAGGTCCTCCATTTCTTCTCACAATCATCCTACCATTACACAGTAGCATAAGTGCGTATAACCCGAACGAGTAGTAGGATGCGATATTAATAATAATAATTTTGAATCCTCCGCCAGCTTTATGTTTTTTCTGTAAGAGTGCACTTCCTGTCAATACAATTAATTAAGAAACGGCTAGTAATTCATCTATCTTCGTGACCAGAAATGTGTAGACAAATTAAAAAAATAGAGGAGGTCCAAGAATGTTGGCAAATATAAACCCAGCTTACTCTTCCCCAAATCTGGGTTCCAACTTGTTTAATAATAAAGAAGACTTTAAAATATCAACCAATATTATATTTAATATTTACCATCAAGGTCCTGCACAGTATGTCTGATCTTATAACTTTAACATTTAAAAAAATGTGTTTTTTTCATCATCTTCGTACTCGTTTGGACTAAATCACATTTTATTATAGTTATATAAATATTTAATATAGGTTGTAATTATATTGGTTTGGATTACTCTAAATTATGTAAAAAGTCATGGATGAAGCTAATTTTTCTTTAAAGTAATATAGGCCTATGTAGAGTATCCTTTTAAGATTCATTCATGAAGAAACACGCGATTTTCAGACATAATGGGTAAAGGATTTCATCACTAAAATATATTTTTATACAATATTTCCTGTTAAAAGAACAACTGCGCTATTTCCTGTTAAAAGGAACAACTCCGCACTATTTGGAAAATGACGCGATTCCCTATACCAATAAGAAGCTAGCCTTCACAACACCTGTCGCCAGGACTCTTTCTATTAGTTTTCATACTGTTGATGAGGGGAGCAAAAGGCAAGGGGTATGTCATATATAAGCCGTTGTGCGTATGTTTAAGGCATACCCCACGCACAAGCCACACACACAAGCAATGCAGTTAGGGACTCACAAATCTAGCACTAGCTCTCGCAGGCAGGGACTAACACAATACAATAATTTACGTTATTATCACAAGTGTGCATTAATATAAAGCATTGAATTGGAGTATTTATAAGTGATTAACAGATGTCATTTAAATAAACCGTGTGTGAATAAACAGCCATCAACAGTTCTCTTTCTTTAATTCAATTAAATATACCGATTTAATTAGTGCTCAGCCACGGAGCAATTAACAGTTGGTTAAACGGTATATATTCCGTACAGTGATGATAGGCGCTCGACCACGGAGCTATAGACAACCTAAAAGTCATCACAGAATTATTATATCAGGGAATTGATCTGAAGTGTTTCAATCGACGCCCAACGCGGGGCGATTAATTCAACATTATTACAAGGTTTCAGCTTGATATTATGGGAATGGATCCTGAGACCTATATGGGGCTTAACGCAGCAAGTTAAGGTAATTTTTTTTAAATATATTCATAAACTCAGCATACTCATGTAATCTATTATTAAGTATATAATGGGGTGCTTGCTAGTAAATACACGGATAAGATTTTTTGTACGAGAAAGGCATGCGAGAACACATCAAAAGACCATAACAAAACAAAAAGTTGATCAAAAGGTGTCTACTCACTTGGGTTTGTGCAGAAATTTGTTCCCAAAGACAAAGAAATATGTTGAATAAGAACAGCGAGGTATAGGAAGCCCTTTGAATATATGCCCTGGTCCCATGCAACACCCTTTGCATTGCTTGAATAGAATGAAAGAGAATCATTTTGTTTCTTGTTCATAGGTAGCTAGCTAGTTTGAATAGCAAGCAAGATGAAGCGCATGAAACATCTGACGAAATGGGACAGTTATATTTTTATGACCGCTATTTAAATCCTAAACAATAGCTACACACACTATTAATGAAATTAAAGGTAATGTTTGTTTAAATTTCAGTGATCATAAACTTACTTGTTTTACTGAATAAATTTGTGAATTGTCAAAGAAGAAATGTTTTAAGTCATGTTATCATTTGGAGTGATAAATTAATAGGGAATAAATACTTTATTTTAGATTTAAAGTATGTATTTTATTTTTAGATCAGCAATGCTTTAATTTTTAATCAATAATTTTTTTATTTCATACTTTCCATAACTGTACTGTTTTACTCAAGATTTTATTAGTTGGTTTTCATCAACTCTATAGTCATTGGAAATTTCTGAAAAGTTAAGCATTATTATTTTTATAGACATTAATATAATTTTATTTATAGTGTTACTACTACACGAAATATTTAACAAGACAAAACTAAATTATTTCCTATAAAGACACATGGCTAATTTCCAGACTTATGGAAAGTATAAAATATGTTTTTTTAAACTGGTACGGCACAACGTCCAGATCTGAGGAGTCGGGGTGAGTAAGTTAATTTAGATTAGGTGTACTGGCACTAGCGAATAAAATGAAGACAAATACTCCCCATTATCCCACATGCACAAAGGTATTCTTTAAAAAACCTTTGATTAGATAGAAACTTATTACTTAGGTCTATGTCTGCAGGTATTTGTTGTATATTAATATATGTGAGGGTGATTTTATCTTTCAAATTAAAGACACGGTGATATAAAATTTAAACTTGAATTACAAAATAATTTAAAATAATATACATTTGAATTTTATTTTAAAAAATCTATCGAATAAATACTGGTTTACCTGAAGTTAGCATTTATGGTTATATTTTATGATCACCTAGCATATTCGGACACACAAATTCTAGACCCGAGTTGGAAACCAGGCAAGCGCACTAGGAATGTTTTTCACATGAAGTTGGTTTTCCATCTCCTCTCCAGGCTACTACTGATTAATTAATAATTTTTTTAAGCATCGAGTCTTACTACTACTTAATTTACAAAATTCTTTACTTTGTATTTATTACCTCCATTGATTATTTTATGTGCATGTAACATTTTAAGGTTTCATAGCTGACTTTAAATCCATTTACTTTAATTTGAATTATGCATACATGTTTATATATTTACATTATGATCATTGGACAAAAAATTTAAAAGCATACGATATTGAGTTTATGATATTATAAACTATGTTTTTAAAACAAAATAATCATAAATCTCAAAATTTGTTTACTAAAAAATTACAAGTACATTTTAAAGGTACATATTAATTTTTTATTTGCATCGTAAGTTTAAACACAAGGGACATGATCTACAAGATATGGATCGGGAAGGTACTGTACATTTGAGGAAATACGTAAACGCTCTCCAATAGTGTGTAAAAAGGAGGTGAAAACAACGGTGAACAACTTAATGTGCGGGCCACTCGGACTTCTTGTGATTGGATTAGAACTGTCACGTGACCAAATATAAACACTTCTCTCGTTTTACAGCGAAATTGTGAAGCGACAGTAAGCTGTTTTAAGAATGTTAGACAGTAGCCTAAATGATTTGTCCTGCTTTTAAAAAAAATCAAAAGTCCGGTATTTTCTGAAATAATGTCCTGCATTTGAAAATTTTAACATGGTAACCCTATTGTAGACCATATTTCTGAAGTTTTTATATCAAAAATCTTTTTTGGCCAAAACTAATAAAAATACTGCACTTGTAGATATGCTGAGTTTACATACAGTAGTATCAACACACATTGCGAGACTGATGTCTTAAACCGAATGAGCAGTGGTTATGTATATAATGTATTGTGTATATATAGTGTAATGTTTATGTATTGTATATACTATTCATTTGTACTCTAGCTTGATCACCAAGGAAAAATTTCCTATCCAAATCCAAGGATAAGTTATAGGAAATATTTTATTTTAAAATCCAAATAGAAATCTGGAGACTGTAATATCGAAAATACAATAGAGCGAGCGAGGTCTATGTTCACAGAACTTTTAGCTACTAGTTAGACTAGTAGTGACAATAACATGGAAGGATCTTAAATTGTTATGAAATTGAATAAATTGTTTGGATCTCAACATATCTTTAAATATTCTAATATTCATTTTGACTGTATTTTCTTACTATATAAATAAACCAGAAGCTTTCTATACGTGACTTTTCTTTTGTGTTACCTTCCCGTAAGAAAAAGAGACGTAACTGAAATTTCATTATGGATTATTTCTTTTCAAATAAAAGTTAGGGTATTTTATCTTTCTGGCTACTTAGTAGTTTTCAGCAAAGGGATCCGGCTGAAAACAATTATCATTATCTACGAATATATTTTCGTGTTGTTCAAATCGGGCCCTCTGCAATTTCCTTTGTTTTTATGCCATTGTAATGTTGCATGCCCCTCCCTTTTCCCTTAAGGACGGGTGCAACATGAAGGAAGCGAGAGCTACCGGTACTGATCAAATAACTACTAGTAAGACTGTAGTAACATTAAGAACACGGAGGAAGGTCTACTGTTCATAGAACTACTAGTAAGACTGTAGTAACGATAATAACATGGAGGAAGGTCTACTGTTCATAGAACTACTAGTAAGACTGTAGTAACGATAATAACATGGAGG
>CABFOW010004759.1:0-43448 GCA_902141385.1 Timema californicum | reverse complement strand
CATATGTGTATAATAACAGGCGTAGTAATCAGTGTCTAGAAATTAAATTTAATCAAAATAGATATTTAATTCAGAAATTCCCTCAGGAGGACCTTATGAAAACTCCTGATACCAAGCTTTAGCACAATCTTTACAATATTTTCAGTTTTGGCCCAAGATATAGACGGATGGCATTGCGAGAAGAAAAAACCAGGTTCTGGGGCCATGTAACGTCAAAATTTATCAAAATATTGTGTTTAATTTAATTCCTTTTGACGATCACATTAACAAATGTACTCTCCAAGGTGTATATACAAAATAAAAAGAATTATCACTCAATGAAACAAAGAGTTTGGGTTTTTGATAATTTATTTAGCTACAGATCCATGCCATCTACATTCACAATAGTTGGTACATTCATTTTTTAGGATTAGGCTGTGCTGTTATTGCTGGTTGCGTTATTTACAGCTGAAGTGAGGGTGTTATTAAAAGCAGTATATGTGCTATTGGCTTGTTGGATGCCTGACGCCAATTGACTTTTTGCAGCAGTCACCGATGAATTCAATGCACTGGCTCCAGCACTCTGCGCGGTACTTGCTGCACTCTGCGCTGCACTCATCGATGAATTCAATGCACTAGTTCCAGCACTCTGCGCGGCATTTGCTGCACTCTGCGCTGCACTCATCGATGAGTTTCCAGCACTCTTCGCAGCACTCATCGATGAATTCAATGCACTAGCTCCAGCACTCTGCGCGGTACTTGCTGCACTCATCGATGAATTCAATGCACTAGTTCCAGCACTCTGCGCGGCACTTGCTGCACTCTGCGCTGCACTCATCGATGAATTTCCAGCACTCTTCGCGGCACTCACCGATGAATTCAATGCACTAGCTCCTAGCACTCTGCGCGGTACTTGCTGCACTCTGCGCTGCACTCATCGATGAATTCAATGCACTAGTTCCAGCACTCTGCGCGGCACTTGCCGCACTTTGCGCGGCACTCACCGATGAATTCAATGCACTAGCTCCAGCACTCTGGGCGGCACTTGCCGCACTCTTTGTTGCGTTAATCGCTGTATTAATTGATGAATTCACCGCATTAGCTCCAGCATTCGCCGCACTTGTTCCTGCATCTACAGCTGCATTCGCTGCACTCGACCCTGCATTTACTGCTGACGTCGCTGCATTTGTTCCCATACTAATGCCCGATTTTATGGCTGATGAGAAGAAATCAAACATGGACGCTTCAGAAGTGGCCTGTTAGCAAGAAATGGAAAAATTAATATTTATTTCTCTTTCAATACAATATTTACAGAGGACTAGCCACAATGGATTAAGTTATTTTTTAACCTTATAATACAATAACATTGATAACTTCTCGATTGTAAACTTTTGTAACTATAAGAGAAAAAATGTCTAGTATTATTATTATTATTATTATTATTATTATTATTATTATTATTATTAGCACCGCGTCTTACTACCCGTTCGGGTTATACGCACTTACTCTAATGTGTAATGGTAGGGTGATTGTGAGATGAAATGGAGGACCTACAGTTTAACGTGGAATCCGAACCACAGTGGAGGCCTGGCATTCCCCACATTCAAATGTCTAGTAAATTAATTAATTAATTTTTAGTAAATTAATCAATACATACATATTTCTAGAAGCGAAATTCTCTAATTATACATGCATATTAAAATCAAAATTATAATTTTTAAGTTCATTCATCACAAAGTTTATTAAGGGCTTATCTTAGTTGCATGACCAGATGGATCTACTCACACTTTGAAGAAATGTAGTCACTCTAGCATGGTGAAGGGATTGACAAATCATCCCTACCTTAGTGGAAATTTATATTTAACTTCAATACTCATTTAATATACACAACATTTTTTTTACTAAGTGTTGCGAGGTATTGTTTTAACTTGACCATTAGTCATTTCATCTCTGCGTCTTTCTGTCCTTATGCTCAGATGATTTTTCTTTGATAGCAGACATATCATTTTTGTTTCAATTTTAAAGAAATATGGCAAGGACATTCTTTGAACCTAGACATGATGATATATTTTACAAAATCATGTTTACAGTTAAACTTGGCAAAAGCTCAAAATGTTTTCATCACAAGTGATTTGAATTTTAAATTTTAAATAGTTTATCTATTTTTGAAGGTATATTAGTTTAAAGTTGTTTTTACATATGTTGTAAGATTGACTTCTTAAACCACGGTGAACAATAGTTATTCTATTTATAATAATATACTATTAAATATATTTTGCATTGGTTTTTTAAATAACTTGATCAACGAGGAAAGATATCTATTTAAATCCAAGGAGAAATTATAGGAGATGTTTCAACTTGAAATCCAAAGATAAATATATTAATACTCTAGTAACGATAAGACTATTACACCATTATTAACATGTAATGGTATGCTTGACATGTTTTGAATGAATGAAGCGATATCGACTGTTCACAGAAATACTCGTTAAGCTGATTCAGAAATGTTAATTTTAATCTACATTAAGATGGTAAATTACTAGCCTTGTATATGGCAGTTTTGTTTTCCTGTAATTAAGTCGATCAAAGTATCTAAAAGCGCAAGAATAATCTAATAGCTATTCGGAATAAAAATTAAAAGAAAAAAATATAATTTCATTTCTAGCTTGAAGTCTTCTCGTAACAGAAAATTTTGAATATCTAAAATGTAATATATGATAGTTTGTTTGTGTATGCGTGTTGACGTTATAACTACAAAAACAATAAATCTAGGAAGATTAAACTCTTTCAATAGCTGATTAATGAAATATGAGGTGTGCATCTTTAGAGTTTGTTTAAACGTTTATATCTATTGAATAACAAATGCCTTATACCCATGTTTCCAAGCCCGGGTGGTACGCCCGCTCCTCCCCCAAAGGGTTTTTGGTATCCAGGGGAGAAGTAAGGAGGAGAGGAGCGGTGATTAGGTTTTTATGGATGTTACAGTAATAATTTTATGTTGATAAAAATAAGAAACAAATTATTTAACGGAAGGTTCTTACATTTATTTTAATATTTTTAATTGACAGAACCTTAGATTACTAATGTTTATAAATTTTAACATAACATATATTTCAACGTATATTTTATTCATGCGGTTTATAAGATATGTCGGTGACTTGGCGGTCTAGGGGTTAGTTGTCAGACTTCTATAGTGGCGACCGGGGTTCAATCCTAGGACCCGGCACAGATTTATCTGATTACCAAACCCCTCCTTTCCCTCTGACAAGACATCTTGTGAATGTGGGGAATGCCAGGCCTCCACCGTGGTTCGGATTCCACATTAAACTGTAGGTCCTCCATTTCATCTCACAACCACCCTACCATTACACATTAATGTAAGTGCGTATAGCCCGAACGGGTAGTAAGACGCCTTTGCTAATAATAATAATAATAATAATAATAATAATAATAATAATAAAAGTTATGGCATGAAAAAATTACGTATATATTTACAATTTTCACAGTATACACAATAACGGTAATTATTTAGTTTGAAGTAATTAAATATGTTGGCACTGTAGAGTGTAACATGAATTTGAGGTTAAAATCGCTAATTTAGCAAAACATTCAACTATGTGAGATGGATGGGAGAGGGAAAAGGGGTAGCCAGTATCCAACGCTAAAACAGGTAAGGGGCAACTACCCTAGACTATGAAACCACAGGTAAGCGTTAACAATAATTATTAATAAATGAAAAGTTCTAAGGGGAAGCTGAGGTGGTGCGATTCCGGCCTTATATATATATATATATATATATATATATATATAAATATATATAAATAGTCGTAAATGTTTAAATCTCAAAGTTTATATCATGTGATCACCAGTGTATGATACTTAAAATGGGAAAAAACTAACTAATCATATTTGTTTATTTAATTGAATTGTGTATTTTTGTCAATTAAAATTTATAACCAAGAATAAATTTCAAATTTATATAAAGAGAATTTTCACAAGAGTACAAACCCCACCCTAGATAATGTCGGTAGCATCAGTTATAAAAGCAAAATATTTTTAATACTTGCTAGGATATTGCTAGTATAGATTTTGGTTAAGTTGATTTTGCCCGTATAGTGTATTGCTTGAATAGCATATGAAATATTATTAAAAGTTAAATTACATTCTTTAATTGGTATATTTTTTATAAACCTTTACTTAGACATTTATTAATATTCAACAAAAAAGTTAAAATTTACGTTTCAATAAATGAGTGACGTCATAATTTAATAGGCCTAAGATCTTTAGTTAAAACTATTAAATTTTGTTGCACACATCTATAGTTTCGTTATTTATTACAAAGCTACAATCACAATAATTCATAGAGAGATAGATTTGGTCTACAGCAAATAATCTTTGGAAGGTTTAACTTAATGTTATAAAATATTAGATTGAAATTTATTTTTGTAAATTTAAATGGATAAGTTAATACAACATTTACTAAAAATAATTGTCCTATAGCCTACAACATGATAAAATATATAAAAGTATTATGTTATAAATATTCGAGACTCACCAACACCACGGAGACGACCAATAAAGCAAAGTACTTCATATTGTAATGGAGATGTCTATGTTGGTTTCAGTTGTAGATGATTGAGTAATTTACCAGAAATAACTTTCTGGTTTTATACTATGAAGCACAGCGTCACACATACGCACTAAACGTTCCAATATTTGAACAGAAGGGGGCTCGCGAAATGTATCCTTCAGTTTGTAAAATATGTTTTGTTTCCTTGAGATGTCTTATGAAAATAAATTACTGATCATATTGTATGCTAGCCCAGGATAGGTTGACACAGGTGTAGAATGAAACAATATTATTGTTTATTTAGACCGAAATAAATTCACTTGATAAGATGTTTCCTTTAACCAACTATTGACAGTAAACATGAACCATATCGATGGGAAAACTAACGTAAAAATGGTCTAGTGAGGTTTGCCTCTAACAGGGAGGTCGTAGTTCGAGTCCTTTGGAGGGTGTTTATCCCTAACATGTTAAGTACTCTCATACTCTCTAAGTAAGTTATATACTAACCATACAATCCTCGACCTTTCACTACCAGCGCATTTAAGTGAGAATATTCACTACGACGGATCAGCAGGGAGACGCCTTGCAAGAAACAAATTAGTGATGGAAGTGTAAAGCAGTCACGTTTATTCATTCAGATCATTGTAATGATTTTAACGGAAAGTTATGTTTCTATTAATTTTATAAGTTTAATAAGTTAATTAGGGATTAAGTATCTATATAGGATGTTTTAGTGAAAGCATGAAAATATTAAACAGGATATAGGGGACTCTCTCACAAACATTTTGAGATAGAGAGCGCGTGGTCTACGAAGACAGCTCAGGGCCTAAAGATATGGGGGAAAGCCTTAAGGCTATCTCTTATGAGGATATCCCAAATCACTTGTTTATGGGCCCCCAGTGGACACAGACTTGGAATTGGTTGCTAGGATTAACATCACCTGTGACGTGATTCGTAACACGCGTGGGATATTTAAACTGTTGCCGTAGAATCTAGTACGCCGATATCATGATTGCTTCGGGGTTGGCGACCGTCATTTTGAGCAAGTGTTGTCAGATACGAATTATAGGTTTCCTCCTGTTTCTCAATGATATGCTCTACTGTACAGTTTTACCTTTACGTAATGTTACAAATAAATGTAAATAAATAACATGTAATGATTAGCTGTAAATAGACCGGACATCAGTTACAGTATTAGACATGTTTATGCCCATATCCCCCTTAGCCGGCTTTGCACGTGACACGTTCCCCATCTCAAAATGCTCGGGAGACCAACCCCTCTGCCCTGTTTAATTCCTTAACGCTTTCACTGAAACACCCTGTAGTGACATTGTTTCTAACACAACTGATTAATTTTTGTCAACACGACTCACTACCAGCTTGGCTTGCAATTGAAAGTTTGTGTATAAAGGAAGTGTACCAGCATTCTTATAGGGAGAGAGAGTAAAAATAATTTAAGAAATAACACTCCTATTTATCAAAATTGTATATGAACTCCTCGTCCCAAATACTATATTTTATTATTAGAATATCTTAAGCCATTAGACAGCTGGATGTCTCTTTTAATAACCACGTCTTACTTTTCATTGATGGTTAACTATCGTTTATACTAGTTCTAACATATTTTTAAAATATCTACAATCACTAAAGCTTCTGTATTTTTAACCTTTTATCGGTAAATTCATTTATAAATATCTGAGTTTGAGATTGGATAAACATTTATTCATATTATTTAATCCACTGATTCCCTAACATTTATATGCCCCGAACTAATTTTTAGAGCGACACACTTTTGCGATTTATTACATTAGAGCATTCATTACTGTTTCCGGCCTCCAGCAGTTTTTGATCCGAACCATATATTTACCCCTACCAGTTGGCTAATCCTGTCGTAGCTTCATATGCCTTATAATATATATTAAGACTAGAACAGGCACAAAATAGAATCCCCAGCTATTAATTTATCAATGTGAATAGGTAAAACCACACCTCACCAATAATAAACTTTTGGCCATGCCAGGAATTCAACCCCTGGACCCTTAGGCTAGTTGATAGACATACTACCGACTGAACTAATGTTCACTTTCATGACCTACCTAGTTTTAATTAACATAAGTGAGCGTTAAACCAATATCGCAATCATTTAGTTAAAGTACATTTAATAATTAAAACCCAATAATATCCAGCCCACAAACTTAGTGTACAAAGGAAAGTAATTCCCTACGCACGCAATCTTTGTCTAGAAGCGATCGTAATATAGACAAAACGAAGTAATATACAGTGTTACAGAAACATATTAGGACAAAGAGCTTCGTAGATTAAAAAAAATCATGGAATGTTTACTGGTTGGACCTTAACTTTAATACCTTGAGCAATGCTGTGATATCTGTAACCCATAACATAGTAAAACATATGTTGATGATCATTATTGTGTTTGAGAGCAGTGAACTAGGAACATGTGTTAAAATGTAATGATTTATTGATATCATGTAAAATAATTATTACAGCAGACTCTGCTACAAGAAACTATAAAACCAAACTAATCTATAAACATTATAAATCATAAATGAAATAATTTACTTATACAAAGTCTTATATATCCTTGTAATTAACCTCTGGTATTTTAATTCTTATACAACAAAAATAAAATGTTTATAATAAACTATTTACTGTAGGCATCTTATACATTTTAATTTTTAAGAATTTTTTGATCATCTGGATTGATCTTTGTACCTGTTTACAAATATTCCGATGGTATACCACAGGCAGAATAACTTTATTGTATTATTTTTTTAAAGTCTTCGCCCCAATGCTATTTTCCAAATTCTAACTATAAGATATAAAAATTTATTATTTATTAGTTATCTGGTGGTGTCAATCGACATTCCTGCCCAATTTCAAACTTCTACAAAACTCACTTTTGGTGTCTAAAACTTTATCATGCCATACCTCCATTTCCCTAACTTTCTCAACTTACACTCCCTCGCCCTATTCACTGACAATTATTTTAAATCCAAAAAATGTAAGAATCTTCTTTTTGATTGGAGTGGTTTTACTACATATATGTAATATTTTATTTCATACTATGAAATAAAAATTTATTTTGTTAGTTTTGGAATTTTTTTGGGTGAACCCTCTCCTTCCAATTTCTGATCTTTAATTTATACATTAAAATTATTTTACATAGTGTAAGGGATTGCTCTTAGGTATGCCTGACCAATACTAATATTTACCACATTGAGAATTAGGTCTAGATTTTAATATAAGTTTTAGAAATTTCAAAACCCTCCATTTCACAAACCCCCTTTATACATTTTAAATATTTAGGAATTTTTAGGTATTTGGTGTAGCCTAGTTCAATTACATTCCCATCAAATTTTAAAATTATATCTCACCTAAAAGTCATATTTCTTTTAATAATCCTACATTAATCACCACCTATTTCGTTTGGATCCATGAAAAATAAGAATAATAGAGTTTTATATTTGTTTGGAGTAGTCCCTTTATTTTCCTGTCGACTAATACCATCCTTGAAATTAGTACTTTCAATATTTGTTTGAACATTTTTAACACCCCCTTCCTAATTTCAGTAGCTCCAATTTTGAAATTTCATATTTTAGTTATTGTTCGATCATTTTGAGTGGTACTAATACATGCCTGCCTGTCAAATTAAATTTTCTAATTAATATAAAAGTTTTTTTTATATATAAGGTTATATATACCTACCCCTAATTTATAAAGCCCAATTTTTAAATCTCCCACTTTTATCCACTATCATGTTGTTTGAGATGATCCTTCCATTTGATTGCTGAGTTTCAGATTCATAGGAAGCTCAGAAATAAACGAACAATTCATGGGAAAGCAAGGTCACTTACTGTCTCTTAAACAGGTCTATAGACGATATGGTGTGCTTGTTTTCATAACGGAAAATCAGTCAAGCTAAATCTTTTTTTTTATCATATATTGACTTAATTTGTCTGTAAAATATGAGAGGTAGACTTTTGAAGGACGTTCAATATTGGCTGCCAATTTACTCAGTAATTTATACTTGTGGAATAACAAGCTTAACAAGATAATCCAAAACCAATCATGCCAATAAATAAATTTACACAAATTTAATTTTTGAAAATAAGCATTACCCAATTTATAAACTGAGTGCACAAATGAACGCAAAAGTGTTCTAAAAATGTTAATAAGATATTTAAAATAAATGATTTACATTCTATAAAACACATTGGGTTTATGATACGGTGTACCACACATATATTCTGGATCATTTACACAAAAATGGATACAGAATCTTAAAACGCGTATTATATGTGAAAATAAATAGTTACTATTGTTGCAGAAACAAAATAGACAAACCAATCATTCATTCAAAGAATATAAATAAAATTATATAAACTATTATATAAACATAAATTAAAAAGGAATATCTTGGAATACCAAAGAGGATAACAATTAACACCACAACTACCAAACTTACATTCAAATATTTATATTTGCTTCTAAGTTATATCGGGAATGATTGGATTTCTAAAAATGTATTTCAAATAAATTTCTTATAATGTTTAATATCCCTACAACATTGAAATTATAAGTTATTCTGTACCTCAAAGAGTCGTGGAAATATGGTCAAAATCGAATATGTCTTTTAGTGTAAAAGTGTAAGTCATCTCCTTCCTTAATATTAGGGTTCCATTTATCAATTAAAAAACCTTCTGGGGAACCTTATAAAAACCCTAAAATTCAATTATTGGAATTATCGGTAAAATATACTAATATCTAAGCTTAGATAGAAACACAGACGGACATAAAACATCACAAAATACACTCATTTGGATTCAGGAGGTCATGAAACGTCAAAATTCTTAAAAATGTATATTTTTTTATGATCCTAACTAAGCAATACTTCTTCTGTCCAAGTTGTTGGAGAAATAAAAATCTGACAAAAAAGTTTAGCAAAGGAAGTAGTTAAATAATAGATTGTTACAGAGATATATTACTCACTACAATAACTTACTCGTTTTCAATTTTTTATCCAACCAAAAGACTTTTTTTTTCTAATCATGTATGAAATGATAGGTCCCCTGTTTCTTAAAATTTCAAAATGTTGGGGTGGTTTTCTCTTGAATGGAGTGGTATTTGTTCTTGCTTGAAAACATTTCAACCCCACCAAAAAGTGTTTTTGTTTTGTTCTCGAAATTCTTAGCCTCCTCTAATTTCCAAACTTCTGTTGACAAATGGGTCAACTTTAATATCTTCCTAATAAACTATGGTCGTCAATCCGCCTTCTTGACAAATTTTAATTATCTACCACAACATAAAGTTTTTTTTACATATAAGAGTAGAAAATTACCACCCCCCCGCCCCCCTTCTACTTTCAATTTGCTGCCCCTTGTTTTGAAATTCAAACGATTAATAAAACTCAAACCTTACTGGTTATTTGGGATTGTAGCTCCACATGTTTAAATATATCAAAATTCTACCAAACTAGAATTGTTTTATTCAATTAGTTTAGTAAATATTTGGTGGGTATTTCAATCCCCTAATTTTTGGTCCTTTATCATGAATATAATTAAAAAAAATTTATTTTGTAACTTTTCGAACGAAAAAGCTAAAATATTGCAACGTTAAAAAAAGATCTGACCCAAGATTTTGATGGATGTAAACGTTTCATGAGCCCTAAAGAGGATTTTTTGTATTGGCATCTGTGTGTGTGTCTAGCCCTACAAGAATAAAATATTAAAGGACGATAGGAGAAAAATCGATTTTCTCAAAATAACCTATAACAATTTTGGATTTTGATTCAAATTCTTATCCAGGGGTTGATTAAGATTTTAAATAAAATGACTATTTTCATTTTCCCATGAACATTTCTTTTAGAGTATTTTATAGAAGCGTAAATTTCCGTATATCTACAATTGTTTGAGATACTAAGTAGCTTATCATTGCCAAAATTTTAGAACTATTAAAAATAAAAACTTTTATACAAATTATATCCTTATAAGACCAATAGTTTCTCAGATATTGACAAATATGTTAATAAAATTTTGTGAGTTTTAATTGTATCGAGATACTAATTAGGTTTTAAAGTAATACATCTCTAATATAACAGATCGATTAAGTAAATAAGCAAAACTCTCAACAAGTTCATTATTTTTTAAATGAAATGAATACATACATACATCCATACACATATACATACACACACAAATATTATTGAAGAAAAAGGTTGTAAAAACATTCCATGAAAATCTCATTTATATATCTGTAAAACTATTTTAGTATTGTGCACCCAAACTTCATGAAATTAACATTGTCGAGATAGGAAGTACCTTCTCACCTTAAGTTTTAAAGTAATATATCTCTAATATCAGAGATAAATTAAGTAAAAAAAGCAAGATTCTCAAAAAGTTCAGAATTTTTG
Source organism: Timema californicum (assembly GCA_902141385.1). Classification (NCBI taxonomy): domain Eukaryota; kingdom Metazoa; phylum Arthropoda; class Insecta; order Phasmatodea; family Timematidae; genus Timema; species Timema californicum. The sequence goes on along the minus strand of CABFOW010004759.1, from coordinate 32,469 downwards.
AAATGTAATGGATAATATATATATAAATATATACATACATACATACATATACATACATACATACATACATACATACATACATACATAACTACATACATACATATATACATGTATAGATAACTACATACATACATAAATACACACATAGATACATACATACATATATACATACATTACATACATACATACATACATACATACATACATACATACATACATACATACATAGCTACATAACTACATACATACATATATACATGTATAGATACATACATACATACATAAATACACACATAGATACATACATATATACATACATACATACATAGGCCTACATACATACATACCTACATACATACATACATACATACATACATACATACACACATACACACATACACACATAAACACATACACACATATACACATACACAAAAATACACATACATATACACACACATATATATATAAATATTCATACACATATACATACACATACACATGAAAAGGGGGGGGGGCTTTTCTTCGTCTAAATGTCCCTCACTATCATTGCACATACGAATATATATATTCCGAATACTACAGTTCTCATAACTTTACTATTAAAACAAATATGTGGGGATCAATGACATATTAAGACACGGAGAAAAATAACGTGCTTTATAGGTTTTGCCCGAGATTATATCGGTGTAGTGTTCAAACGTAGTAGACCTCCACTTAAATCAAAATTTACACCCAGCAGACGCTTCACTAGGGGTTACATCCAGCAGACGCTACACTAGAGCCAACATACATCCAGTAGACGCAACACTATGGGTTACATCCTGCAGACGCTACACTATAGCCTACATCCAGCAGACGCTACACTAGGGGCTACATCCAGCATACGCTACACTATGGGTTACATCCAACTGACGCTACACTAGGGGCTACATCCAACAGACGCTACACTAGGGGCTACATCCAGCAGACGCTACACTAGGGGTTACATCCAGCAGACGCTAAACTGGAGCCTACATCCAGTAGACGCAACACTATGGTGTTACATCCTGCAGACGCTACACTAGAGCCTACATCCAGCAGACGCTACACTAGGGGCTACATCCAGCAGACGCTACACTAGTGGCTATATCCAGCAGACGCTACACTATGGGTTACATCCAGCAGACGCTACACTAGGGGTTACATCCAGCAGACGCTACACTAGGGGATATATCAAGCAGACGCTACACTAGTGGTTACATCCAGCAGATGCTACACTAGGGGATACATCCAGTAGACGCTACACTAGGGGTTACATCCAGCAGATGCTACACTAGGGGTTAAATCCAGCAGACGCTACACTAGGGGTTAGATCCAGCAGACGCTACACTAGGGGATATATCCAGCAGACGCTACACAAGGCGCTACATCTCAGCAGACGCTACACTATGGGTTACATCCAACAGACGCTACACTAGGGGCTACATCCAGCAGACGCTACACTATGGGTTACACCCAGCAGACGCTACATTAGGGGATATATCCAGCAGACGCTAAACTAGGCACTACATCCAGCAGACGCTACACTATGGGTTACATCCAACAGACGCTACACTAGGGGCTACATACAGCAGACGCTACACTATGGGTTACACCCAGCAGACGCTACACTAGGGGCTACATCTCAGCAGACGCTACACTATGGGTTACATCCAACAGACGCTACACTAGGGGCTACATCCAGCAGACGCTACACTATGGGTTACATCCAGTAGACGCTACACTAGGGGCTACATCCAGCAGACGCTACACTAGGGGATATATCCAGCAGACGCTACACTAGGGGTTACAGGAAAGTAGAGGATGTGAAGAGATAGCGGGAGAAAGGGGGTTAAAACGCAATTCTCAATTCAGAACGTGTTTCGTGTTAAAGGAGGTTTCGTGACAGACGGGTGGGATGAGTTTTGACTTTGGAGGAGAGTCCGCATCGCATGGCAGACTGTTAAAGGGAAATTTAGTAAGAAATGTAAGTAAGTTTGTTTAAGTTTAGACTATGATGATTGAATGAATGAGTATTAAGGTTGAAACCTTGATCAGTTGAGTGATTTTATTAAGACATATATTACCATAGAAGAGAGTTAGTATTTTAAACTGTAGTACGCACCCCACTGGTAATGCAGGAGAGGAGGTTCAGGTGAGGTGAAGAATGGTTTTATCCTTGGAGCCATTGTTGAGTCTCTTTGACTTGGTTAAGTTTGGTTTTAAAATACCAAAAAATTAATTTTATTCATTGATTTTTGATGCAATAAAAGTGATTTTTTTTAAATCTAAATAAGTAAACGTTTTTCTTGCAAATGATGGCATTCAGAACAATAATATTGCATTTGACATCTAAAGCTTAGATTTTCTTTGATTTCATAAAAATAGTCTTTGATCTGAACCATCTCTGTTTTTGGCCATAAACTCTTTATTCCCTTAGACAGGTACCAGACTGTACAACATTATTTAAAAAAATACATACATACATATATACAAAAAATACACTGTTTAACACTGTTATAAATAGATATCACCTCATTAAACCCATAATATTTAACAACATATATTTTAATGGCTTTCTTATAAAATGTGAATAATTTTATGCTTTCAACAAAATCAGAAAAATTCGTATCAGAAAATATTGTGATCAATGCAATCATAATAGGATTTCCTTTTGGCTTTATTTAACCTCTTTCATTGACTATTTCACAAACTTGTCAAAAATTGCATTACTTTTTGCACATTTCATGAACTGGAACTTATTACACCATCTGCTACAAGATTAACTAAATCTCTTTCTAATGTATATTAAAAGTAACACAACCTAACCTAGTCGAACCTTCTAATCTAAGACGATTAAGAGTTAAATCCACTTAAAGACAAAGCTTTTCTTCGCTGTCCATTTCACAGACCTGACAAAAAATCATCCATTTTATGAATTGTGTAACGGATGGATTTACTCAGTTTATGGAATAACCAGTCATGAACTCGGCAACACAAGCTCAACCCAATTAATGAATCGGATGAGTTTTTTCAGAATCCATGAAATGGCCAAGCGAAGAATCCAGATAACGGATGAGCAGAAATTTTACCAACTAAAGAATTGGGCATTTGAACTTTTTAAGTATAGCATATGTAAACAGTGATCTTTTACTACTTTTAGTCTTTGCACAAGTTAATACCATCAAGGGACTTTTGAATTTTTGTAATTTAAGAAAAACAACATATATGGTATAGTTAATGTTTCTCAATTTGTATTTTATAATTTTTTAAATACTAAAATACTTCCAAGAGTGCTTATTAAATTTTTTTTTATAAGAAATTGAACACCTGACAATAAAAACTGGGCAACAGACCATTTTCTTGTTTTTCAGGAGAGCAAAAACAAAGTTTAGTTTTGCAGTATATTTTATATTGATTGTAGTTATCAACTCTATGACAAAATTAATGTTTTTTGAGGTCACATAAACTGCTTAGTTAAACCAAATACACATTAATAATACAAATACACAATGAAAAAAAGATGGTCCTGTCAAAAGTTGATTACGCAGTTTTATAATTGGGGTTATAAGAAAAAGCATGGTATTAAAAGTGAGCTTTGTAGAACGGTGTACTTATATAATGCACTTTTTAAAATATTAAAGCAATATTTATCTACTTTAATGTAATATGCATGAAGAAATACTTATTGTCCGTTAAAAAAAGAAGCATGTAATTACAATGATAATATATTCTAGATGGGTGTTTGTTTGGTATGTCATGTAATTAGGAACAACACTCATATTGGCTGCTTGATTCTAAGCCCAATTATAATTCCAAGTCAAAGCAGCACTCGTATTGGCTGCTTGGCACTAAACCCACTTATAATTCTTACAAAGTATCTAAGTCTTTAATTTAAAATGGACATTAACAGTATTCAAAGTGGGTTTACAGCCATTTTAATACCAAATTTAAATTCCCTGTAAAAGTACACAGAATGGTGAAAAAACCAACCTCATTTTGGTCAAAATGATCAATAGCCCATTTATAATTCTCAGATCTTCAATTATTTAAAGAATAAATGTCACCGTCACACAAATACAAAGCTTAGGAGGAAGAAAAAAGTTTCTCATAGCTAATTTATTTATGGCCAGCGTTATAATCTAACTTCTGCCAAGAGATTTATTCCGAGGAATGAATGCATAATTTGGTCGGCAGAAATATCAACCTGATTCAGATATAGATTGAAGTATTTCATATGTATTATTTCTTATTATATTAGTAGTGGTCTTCTTTATTAGCTACGGTATATGTGACGGTTTCAATTAGAAGATCCCTGAGGGAAATACAAACACTTTGAAACTAAACAATGGTATAGTATTGACTCTTTTTTTTTCTTTAGTAAAAATAAACGTGTTAACATATTTAATTATTTGAAGGATGGTTAGATTATGTTCTACCGAAATTAGTTTAACTAATACTATTCATTGTGTTTAAGATAAAATAATAAGTATTGCATAGGCTATATATATAGTATGATTTTGGTAGGAAGAACAGTAGAAGTTAGTTACTAAAGTTACTAAAACATTTTTAATATATTCATACATAAAGTCATGCTATTTGCTGCTGTCATTTTTGATAGATATTATCAATAACTATAAAATACCACAAATAATACAGTAAAATGTTATCAATGTTGGCCGCAAACAAATATGTTTGAATTTTCTCTACTGTTCTTCCAACCAAAATTAGGGTGTATTTACCTATTAAATATCTGCCTCGGTGGTCTTCTGTTCAAACGCTACTCTCGCAGTAGCTAGATTGCCGATGACAGATTGATCGAGGTTCAAATCCCGTTTGTGTGAAACGATGGTATTTTATCCAAAATTGTTTTCCACAATTTATCCTCACATAAATCCTTGTAGGCCTACACTTCCTCCGAATTTAACCTCCCTATTCCCTAAAACTATTAGCGTGAATACTATATAATCGTATAACCCAAACGGGTAGTAGTACGTCGTGTTAAAATAAACTATTAGATATATTTATATAATGATATAAACACTATTTTGATAGTTTGAATTGATATACAAATTGAAAACATTTTACTATATTGTATTTATTATCACCACATCTGACCATCTGTTAAATTATTACGCATATATGATACTTACTCTATTGGGGGGGAGGGAGGATGAGGAAGGAAGTATTTAAGAGGTAATTCACCTGCATTTGTGTTGAACGAGAATGGGAAACCATTTAGGACAAATAAACCTTGGTTGACCCGATTGAATCCAAAATCCCAATATCCCCGTGATCTACAGGCCAGTCTAACACAAGAGCGATGCCTTAGACAATTTGCCCACTGAAGCGAGTTACTATATTATTCCTGTTATTTATAGGTATTTATAGTATTTATCAAAATAGACCGCTGAGGAGCACATGACTGGAACCAAAATTGTTAAAGTTCACTTTTTAACTCCGGGAAAGTTTCTTCCTATATCGAATACACCTCAGAAAAGCAGTGTTTCTTGCTCTTTTTGTTCATCCAAATATTCGCACGCTTTGCACAAATCAATTCTAATGCGCTGGAGGCTGTCAACGGTGCAACACATCGGAATTCATGAGGGCCATTGCAAAGTGCAGGTCATTACTTTTACCTCTTAATATAAACAGGATCTAACCCTCTTAAAGGGACTAACGCTGGAAATAACGCCTTGATCTCATGAGATAGTGAGAGCTGTTATCCAGTTTAAGGCAACATGAAAGTAAACACAAGTTAATATCAATTTTTAAAAATATTGTTATCATAGTACATTTTTTGGCCTTAATATATTAAACTTATTTCAGTAGATACATTTAGCTTAATTTTCTACAAATTGTTATTACATCTGTTTTTGAACATCTGTCATTTGAATTGAGTAAAAATTTTAGACTTTTCAGAAATTCATATTTAATTATAAAATACATTATCTTAGCTTATAATTTAATGTATCATGCTTGTTGTAGGCCAGCTCAAGGATAAATTATATAAAACCTGTGTTTTTTGGGTTCATACAATCTGTACAGTTACTTGTTTGAACTTAATTTGAATCTCAAATTATATTAGATTAATTTAAATAGACAAATACTTTTTTAAATCTGAATTACTATTGTTAAATATTTTAATGTGTAGTAAATAATTATTATTGATTCTGATAAATATTTTTCCCACTTTTACTTAATTACTGTTTGGCATTAGGAAATTGAAAGCTAATTATTGCACTTATAAAAGTACGTCACCTATCTCTATCTCGAGCTATTTCTATCCAGTCCACATCATTACCGTATATTCCTATCTTTATCTAGTTCTATAAAGTCCTTCTCCTTACACGGAATCTTTTTAGGTCCATTCTAATGCTATCCTCCCATTTTCGTTTAGGTCTTCTCAATCATCACTTAGATATGGGTTTGGAAGTCAGTGCCTTGAATACGGGTCTAGATTCTACCAGTCGCGCTGCATGTAATGTTTACCGCAATCCACGGACATTTATTATATTAACAATGTCTTGTAATTAGTACGTAATATGGAACATCCTCATTAGGTAGCATCAGTCACTCCCCAGTATTCTCCTCTTTATTTGGACCCAATATCTTCCTAAGCACCTTGTATTCGACCACCCTAAAACTGTTTTCGTCATGTAAGGTAAGAAACCACGTTTCAATCCCAGAGAGAACAGACGATAGAATTTACCATTCTTAGGTAGAATATTTAATTTTGCATTAAAAAGATTTATATCCACTGCTACAGTGTTGTGTACTACAAATCGAGTAAACAGGATCTAAAAGATGTAGGCTTACCTATTTCAACTAAATAATATCCAATGGATTTCTTTAATATATGATATAAACCAACATTTGGTTTAAACTACCAACATATCAATACCAGTTCTCAGTTCGTTCATGTGAGCTGTCACACCTCACCCATCCACTGGTTAACCTCTCTTGGTCGTTGTATAACATTTTTGGAAGTGTGTCGGGAAAACCAGACAAGAAGTTTAACAATAATAAACATAGTCAGTTTTATTTAGGACAAAAATAGAAAGTAGATACATAATAAGAGCAAAATATAACATAAGGCTTGAGGCGCTTCTCCACACAGGTTTAAATGATTCTATTGCGATAAAGGAATAAATTGACTTTTCAATATCTGAAAATAAAAAGAGAAACTAATGGTTTTATTCTGGCTGTACATCTATGGTTCTTTCTGTGGTTATAGCTTTAAGCGCAAGCAACGATACAACTTTGCGATTCTTAGTATAAATCTAAATTTAGGCTATAAAAGACAAACATCAACGCACCTCCAGATCAAAACAAAACAACATAACGTGGAACCAAAACTATAAACAGAACAAGGCGTAAGGCCGAGTCTCTTCTCTAACACCTAAGTGCTCCGTGCTCCCAGTTTAAATAGAGATTTAAACTATTCCATAAACATTCAAAATGCAAACAAGAAAGTGACGGGCGGTATGCCCGACACGCCGAGTACGCCAAAGCGTGTGCAAGAAACCATACATTAAATCTAATACACGTAAAATACGCATAACAAACCCAAACAATATTATTGTTATGAACTAAGCCTCGTACAAAGAGAGACAGAATCCTAACTTTCACTTAAATACTAGTCCTGAACAATAATTTAGACAAGATGTCCCCCATTACGCCGAAAATGCAATTTAGAGTATAAAATAAATTACGACCCTTAGGCGCCGTCCCCACCAAGCTCAGTGGGTGGTATAATAAGCGACTATTCAAAACGCGAACACTATATATATTATTGTATCCACAGAGTGACGGGGCAAGGTAAGGAGGGGGTAAGACAATATAACAAATATGACAGCAAATAAATACGTCTGGCACCACCTAGAACAATCTAGGTAATCCTACTAGCGAAAGTGATAGCTTCTATCTGGCCGCGTGGAGCCATCATCGTTTCCGGCTGGCCGCGGATCGAGTCCTGAGCAGACAGTTGGCTGGTCGGCTGCGCGCAGTTAATTGTTTCTGTAGGAGAGAGGAGGTCAGAGCTTGTGTGTTCGTGTTGTTGTTCATCAAGGGTGTCGGTGAGTGTTGACCCATTTGTATGACGTTAACTTTTAACTTGTTACACACTAAATTATTAGAACAGCCATATCTACTTAAATAGCATGTTGGCATAAAGTGAAAACTAAGTAGGAAAATTAATACCACTGAATGAAAAACATTCATTGGAAAACGGATGATTTATTTAGCTACAGTTCTTAAACATTTTAATTCACAATAGTTGGCACATTCATTTCTTATGAATAACCAATGTTATTAGTACCGGTCATGTTTGAAGAAAAGGTCTTGCGTGAAATAAGGTTCTCTCTAGCAGCATCGAGGGTGTTATTGGCTACTTGATGTTGGACGCCACATGACTCTTCATCAAAATTGCCGATGAGCTTACCACATTGAATGATGAATTAAACGCGCTAGCCCCGGAAATTTGCGATGTACTCACCACAATCTTCGTGGTATCAGTTGATGTATTCACAATAATAGCCCCAGTATTCGCTAAGCTAGCCCCTGCAGCCACGGTTGCATTCGATATACTAGACGTAGCATTCAACTTTGCTTGCTATATGCTCGACTTTGCATTTACTATTGTTGTCGCTACATTTTGTCTAATACCCAATTTTATTGAAAATTTTGGTAAACAAATCCCGTGGAGTAGTAAATCATCAAACCAAGGAATCCTGGTTCTCTCAGACGATATATTGCACCTCTACTTTCCTACATTTAATTATAACAGCCATATTCACTTTAAGAAGATGTTGGCATTTAACATTAGCAATACTAGCTAATTTTCTTCAATACTACCCACCCTGAATAATGGTGATACTCATAGACATAATGCAATTGTTACATTAGCAATTCTACCTAATTTACATTAATACTACCCACCCCAAATAATGCCGATACTCTTAGACATCCTGAAATATAATAAATTTCCAAAACAATTTACTATGTCTAAAATATGTGCTTTACTCACTCATTGTTTTTTCTGGCTAAGCACCGGTTCCATGACCGTCTAGTTCGCACCAAATTATATGACGAAGTGAAGGTTGAGACACCTATGAAAAGTGGATTGACGAGACACATTAATGAGGTGAACTAAGCCTATGCTGATTAGCTTAGCCAGCTGCAAGAAAACCTCACGTGATCTACACTGCAAAATCGATGGATCTCCAGAATAATGTGTCAATTTGACAACGGGCGTTCCAAAAGAAATCATGCTTCTATCACGTGCTAGCCAAATGACCGTTATATTTCTAATATAATGATCTCCCCTTCCTTGTATTCCCCAGCTAGACCTATATATTGGTTGCGGTCAGATAATATGGTTGACTATTAATTCCAACTCAACCATGAGAGGTCCTCGTCTGGACGTAGACATATTTAATCCACGATGGGAAAGTATTAACTCTTCTCAATCCCTTCATAGTCGGTGGAAGAAGTAGTCCCGAAGAAGTTTGGTTTATGTTAGAGAATCAAACCTTTGTGAAAAATTCCTTTTAGAATTGATATTTGAGATTATAATTAATTTAAAATCTAATGATTTAATCTGTTTGTTTAGTCTGAATACACAAGGGTGATTAAGTTGCTTTTCTAGCCAAGAAGAGGAACTCTTTAAGCTCTTTATTATTATATTTGACACATTCAACCTGGCTACAAGTGCATTTACAGGTTACACACTTTATATTGTATAAAAGGATTAAGTTTAACAATAAATAGATTTAGTAAATAAAACAGATATAACAAAATTTAATGTTTACAATAACATTAAAGGTTATACGTCTGAAGCTTGATGCACACAATAAGACATTGAGAATTGTGATGTATTGACTGAAGCTTCAAGGGCTGTGCAGGCACCAGGCGACAGGTAGAAGTTTTTCTAAAAAGAAGAACAACTAAATAGTTATTAACTGAAGGTATTGAACAAGATATGCATGTAAATTTGATCAGTTTTGCTTGATTGGGTTTTCAAAATAATATCCTTTAAATATTTTGGACAATTATAAACAACAGAAATTGCTGTTGATAAGAGCGGTCGATGGCTAAGAAACAGGTGTCAACAAAATACTACTATGGCTGATATTATTCCCTTTAGTTACTGCCTGAGCATTAAATAGTACATAAAATTCTAATAGCAAATACACTAAAAGCAACAAAAAGTAAGAGCCAAACAACAGGCAAGATAAATAGGTATTATTTGCTCGGACCCCACTATGACTCTAGTGCAGTTTTCTGGTTTGCTCACCGAAGCTAATACCGCACGAGAAGCGTGATTATTTGACCAAACCAAAATATAGATTTCCATTGACTCAACTCTGACGTGGAAAACAAGACTGACTGCTTGGTTGTTGCCATCCAAAAATGAAACAGATGCACATGACGTACACGGCGTCATAAAAAATATTGGCTCAAAATTGATTAATGTAACTGCAGGACACGAAATTTAATGAATTAACTGAAACTCTTCCATCTCGAAGTAAACAAAACTTTTGATGAATTAAATATCGTTTTGACATACTTTTAAATTAGCAAAAAAAGATTCAACAAAAAATAAAAAATCTATATCTACATTGTATAGTTTTTTTTAAACAAAAACTAGACCCTAAGTCGTAAGGACTTAACGACGATTTCAGGATACTCAAGTACTCCAAGCAAGACGTCCTGGCCAGGGTTACGGTGAATCTGACGGCTAATACCCCATGGTCGTCGCTCTTTTTAGTTACGACACGGTGTTGAAGTTGCTCCTTTGACGCTTTGTTGTAGTAGAACAGGTATAATGTGAACCTGGGAACAGCCCTATATATAGTCCCAAATCTGATACGAACGGAACAAATCAAAAAGAGTGATTACCTCAAGAATATAGACTAGGAGAGAGATGGATGAAGGCGGGGTGAAATGAAAATGAATCCAAGAAACCTGCTCGCGGAGTAAGGGGAAAACATGATTCCTTGAACTGCCACTAGTCTTCTGATGTGGAATGGGTCAGTATGTCGATCTCAATATACACTCCTTTTGTTAGTCAGGTGTTATAATGCAAGCACGTGTGGTTGCATTCTATGAATAATTCTTGTTTCAAATATGTGGCGACCAAATCCAAAGACATCTTGAAATGGTGAGTAGATACCAAAGCATCTTTTACTTAAATATATCTGGTTTGATTATATTATTTAGGATCAGTTATTATTTTTATCAGAATTTGTAATATAGATGTACTTTACTATATTTTCTTGTAGACAGAATGACAAGCGTATGTAAATTAATCCGAATCATCCAATGTCAAAGGGCTTGCGTTAACCTATTTTATTCATAAATATGATAAAGTTAATCGTCTTCTTTGATATCTGGTACAGTATTTTTTAACAACCACGTGTTTCATTTTAGGGAGACACTTAATTCTATTATATTACATCTAGTCAGATAAAATAAACTTTGAGGTAGATTACATTTTAAATATGTTAATATCGTTTCTTTCTTTCTTTCATTCATTATTAAAATATTGATTTATATTATAGCTGTCCAATCTGTTTGATTGACATGCTACATATTAACGATTTAGATTATTTCTCTTGAGTCTTTTCCAGACTAATTCATATAAATAAATAACTGATGATATAGCTATTATATTATACATTACAAACTAAGTCTTCTTCAAGGCCTACTAATACATTGAGATTGGGGAATAAGTCCTCGAATGCCATGTATTATACACCTTTGTAGCCTTATTTTGAATAAATGATTCTACTTTTGTATTATTATTATTATTATTATTTATATTATTAGCACCGCGTCTTACTACCCGTTCGGGTTATACGCACTTTCGATAATGTGTAATGGTATTGTTGTTTTGAGATGAAATGGAGGACCTACAGTTTAACGTGGAGTCCGAACCACGGTGGAGGCCTGGCATTCCGCACATTCACAGGAATAAGATGACTACTTTTGTAAATTATCCTTTTTATTGTTTTTCATTAATTTCCATTTTGTTTCCGCCCACTCTCTTCCAGCTTGTTGTGATCTCTAGAGGTTAAAGTTTGCGGTGGTGACCAATTCAAGCATTCGTGGAAAGATAATAAGAAGTAAATGGTACGTTGCACTGCTCAGACTTTTTCTCGCTTTTGTTTAAATACATACATTATTAAAAACGCGAAAGATTTGTGAAACAAAATATATTACATCACAGATCAGAAATAAAATAACTTACTCCAAATCTATGGAATTAGGAACTGGGAACACTGTTATAGAAAAATTTAGAGAACATAAGGAGAAACATCTTGGTCCACAAAATAGCATAGGAATAAAATTCATTTTCATAGACTTGAATTAAAAAGTATATAATATATTATTTTGATTATAGCTCAGAAATTTTTGGTTTTATAACATTTTGTTTCAAATAAATGTTATCTTTAATAGTTTCAGTATATCAACTAGTTGCGGATTAATGATTAAAATTGGAAAATTTTCCACATGTAAAGTACTCTCAAAGTCATTTTCATGATAATATTAAAATTGCCATATTTTTATAATAATAGGCTTAATAATCAGTGTCTAGATATGAGTTTTAATTAAAATAGATATTTAATTCCAAAATTCCCTCAGGACCTTATGAAAACTCCAGATACCAAGCTTTAGCCCAATCTTTACATTAATTTCAGTTCTTGACCTAGATACAGACAGATGGCATTGCGAGGAAAAAAAATCATTTTCAGGGGGCCATGTTTCGTCGAAATTAATCAAAATACGGCGTTTAATTTAATTTTTTTGACAATCAAATTAACTTACTTACTCTCCAAGGTGTCTAGATTAAATAAAAAGGAATATTACTCAATGAAACAAAGAGTTTGGGTTTTTGATAATTTATTTAGCTACAGATCCATGACATCTATATTCACAATAGTTGGTACATTCATTTATTAGGATTAGGCTGTGCTGTTATTGCTGGTTGCGTTATTTACAGCTGAAGTGAGGGTGTTATTAAAAGCAGTATATGTGCTATTGGCTTGTTGGATGCCTGATGGTAGTTGACTTATCGCTCTATTCTGCGATGGAGTCAATACAATAGTCCCAGCACTTTGCGTGGAATTTGCCGCACTCACCGATGAATTCACTGTACTAGTCCCAGCATTCAACGCACTTGTTCCTGTATTCACCGCCCTTGTTCCTGTATCCACCTCACTTGTTCCTGCATCCACCTCACTTGTTCCTCCATCCAACGCAATTGTTTCTGCATCCAACGCAATTTTTTCTAATACCTTCGGAATTAGTTCTAGAGGCACCGCACCTGTTGCGGTGTCTAAAGCTGTATTAAATATTGAAATTGCTTCATTTGTTCCCGTACTAATGCCCGATTTTATGGCTGGTAAGAAGTTATAGGTCATCGACTCTTCAGAAGTGGCCTGCTAGCAAGAAATGCAAAAATGAATATTTAATTCTCTTTCAATACAATTTTACAGAGTATTAGCCACAATGGATTAAGGAGTTGTTTAACCTTATAATACAATAACGTTGATAACTTTTCGATTGTAAAATTTTGCAACCATAAAAGAGAAAAAAACTAGATCAATTCTAGTAAATTAATTAACGCATAGATATTTCTAGAAGTGAAATTCTCTAATAATAAATGCATATTAAAATCCAAATTATAATTTTTAAGTTCATTCATCACAAAGTTTATTAAGGTCTTATCTTAGTTGCATGACCAGATGGATCTACCCACACTTTAAAGAAATGTAGTCACTCTAGCATGGTGAAGGGATTGAAAAATCATAACTCCCTAAGTGGAAAGTTATATTTAACTTAAATACTCATTTAATATACACAACCATTTTTTGACTAAGTGTTGCGAGGTATTGTTTTAACTTGACCATTGGTCATTTCATCTCTGCGTCTTTCTGTCCTTATGCTCAGATGATTTTTCTTTGATAGCAGATATATCATGATTGTTCCAATTATAAAGAAATATGGCAAGGACATTCTTTGAACTTAGACATGATGATATATTTTACAAAATCAGGTTTACAGTTAAACTTTGCAACAGCTCAAAATGTTTTTTTCTCACTATTTCATCTCAAGTGATTTGAATTTAAAATTTTAAATAGTTTATCCATTTTTGAAGGTATATTAGTATAAAGCTTTATTTACATATGTTGTAAGATTGACTGGTGAACAATAGTTATTCTATTTATAACACTATAGTATTAAATATATTTTGCATTGATTTTTTAAATAACTTGATCAACGAGAAAAATATCTATTTAAATCCAAGGATAAATTATAAAAGATGTTTCAACTTGAAATCCAAAGAGAAATATTAATACTCTAGTAACGATAAGGCAATTACATCCTTATTAACATGTAATGGTATGCTTGACATGTTTTAAAGGTTTAAAAAGTTTAAAATGCTGAAAAAGGGTAAATGGGGTAGGTGGGGTTAAAAAATGATATAACAATTGTGATTAGATCCACATTTTATCCACTTTTTAAGGACATAACCCTAACGGATAGTACGATCCGGTGTTAAAAAATCCTTTTCTAACCTTTTTGCGCTATTTATTCTATTTAATCTTTCTACCCCAAAAAAGTCTTAACCTCTTTGTCCTTTTTTTACCATTATTGCTGCTCTTACTTTTTAATTTATTTATCATATTTAATCTTTCTACCTCAAGAAAATCTTAACCTATTTGTCCTTTTTTTACCATTATTGCTCCTCTTACTTTTTAATCCTGTTTACACCTGAACCTTTCTACTTAACCTTTTTTGCTTTATCGTCATCTTGCAGGTAGAGAAAGTATTGTGATCGTCGAGAAAGTAAAACTTAAAATTTTGATGAATGTTGACGTTTCATGACCCACCGGTTCAAAAGAGATATTTTGGAATTTTCGTCTGTCTGTACCTCGGACTAGAGCCTAAGGTATTTTAGCGATCAGGCCAAAACTTGGTGTCTAGGGTTTTAATAGAGTTTCCCCGAAGAGTTTTTGGAATTGAATATCTAACACGAAAATTTAGTGTAGCTTACTGAAGGGCGAAAATAGAATGATTCTATTTTCTCAAAATCGGCTCAAATGATTTTGATTAACTTTCATTTCTTACTATTTATACATATTACAATCAAAATGTCTACAGTCAATATTTCGGCAAAATGATTCTTATTTTATATAATATCTTCGTAGCTCTTTAAAATATGAAATTATTTATCATTTAAAGCCTGTAGATCCATTTATAATAAATATCTTTATATGAAATATACAGATACATCTATACGTATATTTTAACTTAGTTAATTTTTGGCTGGAAGGGGTAGAATGTAATTTTTTTAATGAATATTACGGCTACTTATTCTTAACTTCGTTCTCATTATGAAGTTTTAACAGTTGCAGGGAGGGTATCAATAAAAATAGTTGATTATAAAGCGAGGATGGTTGATATTTCGTGTTATGGGCCAGGTTTTTACAGTTTTTATATTATTTTTTTCGCATTTATATGAAATATTTTCTAATAAAGACTTAGAATTTAAATTTCTTCATAGAAAAATATCCAAAGCTCTTGAATGCATGTGAAGGATATCCTAGAGTTTGATAAGAACTTTTTATCTTCATTTAAAAAACATATTAAATGCTTATATACTCATGACAGATATCTAAATGTGTTGAGATTACTACTCATAGAAAATAAAAATGTATGTTTCTTCTTGAGAAATATTTTATATATTTTACAAAAAAAAAATTGTTACACTTTAAACTGCAAAAACATTTAACCTTGCCCGCCTCCTCTTACAGTACACTTTAAATAATACAATCCAAGGCAGTCAGTCGTTTTAATGGTAGGCCTAAAGCCACAAAGCACGCCATTGTCGAGGAGTCTTCATGGTGTGGGGATGGAAATCAGGATCTACTTAAAGCTGGCACATTAGTTTGAAAATGACAATATGATTGACTTTGTTGTGTACGTATTTTAAATCGATTAAAAATAAATTTATTAGTTAGGTTGGCCGACAATTCACGCTCAAGCTCCCTTAATTGTCGTTGTAATTCAGAAAAACTATAATTATAACCAAGCACCGGGTGATGACAAACATTAATCATATATTAAACAATGGCTCTACAAGAAGGTACGATACTGAATAAAAAGGTATTAGCTAAATATTAAACTTATTAAATGTTAATTTGGTAGATGTATTGCCTAGAGCTTTGAGGACTCTAAAGATCTTAACATTTCTTAAAGCAGCTAAACACTTTCTAATAATTAAAATCAAAATAAGATAAAATATTATTGTGGCTAGAGCCTTACTTAGTAATAGTTGGAAACATGTTGAAAGATATAAATACTATGATAGGCCTAACTCGATAAACAAAGATAAAAGGGAGATAACGATTTTTTATAACTAAATGGACAATGAGAATACATTACTAGCGGGAAAACCATGGCGAGTAGGGTATTCGAATATTGATTTAAAAAATGGAAAATATACCTGTTCAAACATCCATTGCTAAAGTAAATATGGCTCTGGTAATGATTGATAAAGATTAATTTATTAGCTTAATAATAATAATAATAATAATAATAATAGTTATATGGGATAACGTGGAAATGATTTAAGTCTAGGTGTAAAAATTTCTAACAAGTACATAATATTAAATACAAGTAACGTTCTACCTTTTTAAAATACTTTTAACTATATTTTCACAATCGTTTGAATATAAATATGAATTTATTCATTCATACCAGACTGAATGGATATAGTTTGTTTGAGTGTCAACATGTTGTGTGAGAAATAAAAATAAGATATAGATTTATAAAATACTGTTATACTAAGAATGGGTTATGAATGTTTTATGGAGGAATTTATTTAGTTATTATAATTTGGTGACAAAATTAGTTTTCAATTCATTTTGGCACAAAAAATATGTTATTTCAACATTTATACCCACAAATCAAGGCAAATCTTGAAAAAGATAAAAAAAAATATTTTTACGTTACGTGCAATAATATTTAATTTTAAATTCACGTTTCTTTGTATTTTATATCAATAATCTGTAAAATAAGTAAGATTTGTTTTTGGGCTTTTAAGCCATTTAAAAAAATTTACTCACGTTTTACGTGCAACAGTGTTTTATTTTAATAGTAAATTATATAATTTATGAGTATCTTCATTTACATATTCCAAATGTATTTATTTAATCGTGTCTGGACTACTTCAGGTAGTTGGATTAAACTTAATAGAACAACAAATTTTTTGATTATTTTCAGGAATCCATGATAGTGTATATATATATATATATATGATGTACACGTTACATATATATTATATAATATATGTAACGTGAATATTATTCTATGCGTAGAGAATTGTTCAATAATCTCCCCATTGTATGGCAAAAATCACAGAATTTTCACTACACATCCATAGATATTGAAGGGTACAGAAACTGGTAAGTATGGGCTACTCAGAAGATGTTCCATCATGTGGGTCTCTCTAAAAATGCAGGGGCCGTCATCCGGCTGAGTTCATTTTATGAATTGGTTCTTGCATGTGGCACCGAAGTATGTTGAGTTTTTTTTCCAGGTAGCCAATTCCAGTTATGACCATCAGAAAGTTTTTCTCTTTGTTTCCCATTTAAAATGGTATTTTCTTATAGTTGCTGTTCCTACTTTGTTTCTTTGGTCGCAGCTTAGGAGGCTGCCAGTGAGTGTGTAGACTTTATGGAAAATTTCAAAAATTCCCATTGGGGTCCCCAAACTGGGAAGGTTTTAGAAAAAATCCAATTTAGAGAAAATCTTGGAGACAAAAACTCAAGAAGCTGAAATTTTGCACGAATGTTTGTCCCTATCTCAAAAAGGTACAGAAATACTTTGTGGACTAGGATTAAAATGGGGGAATAAATTCCAAAAAATCAAATTTCAAAATATCTTGAGGTCCAGAAGACTTTGGAAGCTTAAATGTTTCAATAACAAAGCCCCTAACTAAAATAAGGTGCGGAAATGCTTAGTGATAGAATGATTTAAAGTAGCTCCCGAATGGGGAGGGAATTTCTAAAATACCAAGCTCGGAAGAATATAAAAGTCCAGAATACCTAGGTAACTGAAATTTAGCAAGAAAGTAGCACATAACCCAAAAGGGTAGAGGAAATTCATGACTACTGACAGTTCTCATGAGTAAGAGCACCAAAATGGGAGCGTTTCTAAAATACCAAATTCTAGGAAATTCCAAAGCCCAGACAAACTTACGAAGATTAAGTTTTTCAGGCTGGTGAACCCCGACCCAAAACAGTTTAATACTAATTTAATGTGATTGAAAATGTTCCATGGTGCTCCCCAATATTGGTGTTTTTACAAAAATACTAGTCGAAAAAAATCTCAAACCACTGAAAATATAGGAAAGCTATGTTTTGCAGGCCAGCAGACCTTATCCAAAATGAATTCAAGAAAACAAGATGAAAGAAAATTTACCTAGATGAATACATACATGATGACTGTAAATTATCATATGGGCCCCTAAACAAGGGGCGAGGTTTACAAAAAAGTATAAGTCAAAAAAATGTCGTGGGGCCCAGAAGATTTAAAATCTGAAATTTTCCAAGAAAGTTGCACCTAACCTAAAAGGGTGCTAAAAGTGTCCATTGGGCAGCCTGAATTTTTGTAGATTCAAATAAACAGTGTCGAAAAAATCTCTAATCCCTGATGACTTAGGAAGTTCAAATGTTTAATGTAGTTATATCCTAAGACAAAAAGGTGCATGAATAGTTGTTAAACTAAAATTACTCTTGAGGAACCCATGTTTGAGGGTTTCCAAAAAACAAAGTTAGAAAAAAATTCAAATTCTGGCTCCAAACGGTATTAATGAGAAATATATTAAAAATAAAGTAATAAGGACTATATAAATTATATTATTTTGTAAATATATTTATTCGAATCTTACCAGCAGAAAATGTGACGACCAAGGATAAAATAAAATATTTCATGTTGAACCTGTGATTTGTGTCGGTTGGTTTAAGTTGTGGACTGTGGACAACGAATGATTTACAAAGATTCTTATTCTAGTTTTATATCTTTATATACTATGTCGTATACTATTGAACACGTACAAAACACAACAGCTTCGTGCCATACAAGAGCGGAACAGAGAAGATTACACATTCAGTGAGCTAACTGACATATACATTGCTTACATCTTTAATGGGTTATGTGCTGAGATATCACGGGACCTTTAGTTGGCTGAGGCACAACATTTTATAGTGCCAATACCGTCATCTAGCAGTAACGCCACTGGAATACTAGGAAAGTGCTCTATACGTCAGGTCAAACTTCAACTATTTTAAATTCGATAACACCCTAAGAGGATATCGCTGACCATGGGTAAATCATAGCAATTTAGTTGCAACTCACTTCGGTGGCCCCATGGTCTAAGATGATATTCTCTCACTAGACTTCTTATGACGGGGAGATTAAGGTTCGAATCTTAGTCGGATATACTGAGGGTGGTTTTATCAAAACAGTTATCCACTTTACCACCCCCCAAATAATGGTACACTTCCTATAAGATATACTTACTTAACCCTAAAACCACTAGTATAATTAGTACATAAACGTATAACCCAAAATGTTAGTAGGACGTGGTGCCAAAAAGGTAAATATTTAAAAAGTGTCGCTATAGCATCATCTTCTACCCCATTTCATTTTGGCACGCTTACTCAAAATCATTATATATATATATATTATATAACGTTCATTTGAGAAACTATCTACATCAAATAGGTCTACCTTAGAACTGGATTCTACTTTTAACTAGTTTAGGGCCTGGACCACACAAGTGCAAATCAACTCTGCTCTTGGTATATTTAGAGTCCAATAATCTTTGCCTTCTTTATTTTCTCCATTCACTAATTATCCAATAAGAAGACAAATGGTTCCTCCACAATTACTTCACTATTCTCACTTTTTTATTTGACAAACCTAGAGAATTATTTTTAAGGAAGTAAATATAACTTTAATTAAAATTTCAAATATAAATATCAGAAAAAATGTTATTACTAAACGTATTTCTTATTATCTATTAATTAAATTGGAGTTTGAATGTTCTTGTGAATTTTGATCTTACATTATTATGTTATTGAACTAGCAATTAATTTGCCCGGTTGGAATCTTTTATATTGAAAATGGTAAAACGAGGTAAATGTACCAAAATATCCATGGGTGTGAAAAATAAATCTAAATAAATTAAAAAATAAGTGTAATAAATGGTAAATAGGTTCACACTGACATTCTAACTACATTGTTTAAATATGGAAATATTTACTTAAAACTCGTAATATTTGTGAAACTAAATAATATGCACTGGCAAACCCGAACACAAACTACGGTATACTTCATTAAAAGGTTTTTTTACTGTTGGTTTTATACTTTATAATTTTCATTTTAATTAATTAAAGTCCTTATGTTTCTATTTGGAACAATAAAAATTATTGGTATGGGGTCTACAAGAGTCAAAACTTTGTATTAAAATTGAGACTTTTGGTTAAAATGTCTAACTTTTTATTTGAGGTTGTACATCTTATGGTTATCCATTGTTATTGAATTCTTAATTTATAATTTTTTACCAATAAAATAGATAAATATTGATATTGATTGCTGTACAAAAATTTCCCCTAAGAGGTTAAATGAATAAGAATTTCAACTTTTTGAGAGACTTACTTATTTTTCTTAGTCTATAGCATTATAGAGTTATTGCGTTAAATTTAGGTTGTATCTCTGTACAACTAAAGTTCACAAAATTGTATTATTATATTCGCCAATATCTTATAAACTATTGGTTTTATAAAAATATATTTCAAATAAAAGTATTTTATTTTTATAGATTTACAAATGCCCCGTTTGACTGGTAGCTGTTTCATCTTGTAAGGCTAGACAAGCTAGCAAACTTATTGTTCACTTTTATAGCCTTCGACTGCTGAACTTCCTCACCCAGCCTGGTCCTGAGCTTCCGCTTGAGTTCAGAGACTGGCTCAAAGGTTTTATCGGTTTCTATTGATAGTATTGGATTGGTGTTGGATGGACCCCCTTCCTGGCCTTGGTCCTCCATTTCTTCATCGTCCGTTATTTCAACGTCTACATCCGAGTCGGAGGACATTCTCTCCTCTTGACGAGTCCCTCGTGGTATAACACTCTACCCGACTTAAGTCACACGGAATATATCGCCAAATAAACAAAATAAACACAATTCCACTCGACGTTGTAAAACCAAAAACACACTCGACTGCACTAGCACTGGCTCGCACCGGCACTGACTAAAAAGACGATGTTGATACTGAGACTGTCGATGTAGATGACTGTCTGCATAGTAAGACACGGGGAAAAATAAAATGCTTTATAAGTTCTGCCCAAGATCATATCGGTGTACTTTACAAACGTAGTAAACCTCCATTTCAATCCAAATTTATAGCCAGCAGACGCTACACTAGGTGGCTACATCCAGCAGACGCTACACTAGTGGCTACATCCAGCAGACGCTACACTAGGGGCTACATCCAGCAAACGCTACACTAGGGGTTACATCAAGCAGACGCTACACTAGTGGCTACATCCAGCAGACGCTAAACTAGGGGCTAAATCCAGCAGACGCCATACTAGGGGTTACAGGAACGTAGAGGATTGGAAGGGTTAGCGGTAGGAAGCGGGTAAAGCCACAATTCTCCATTTTGAACGTGTTTCGTATTAAAGGAGGTTTCGTGACAGGGGTGGGGGTGGGATGAGGTTTGACTTTTGAGGAGAGGAAACAACCCGAGACACCCATCTTCCATAACCCACCATTTCTTTCCTCTATCACAACCCCTTTATACACGTGACGGTATAGTAGTAGTAACCCGCCCAATATCTTGCTCCCACAACTCTTCAAAAACACACACATACAGCTCCGTCCCCTCCCCCCATGTTTCACAACACGTGGATATTGTATATGGGAGTAAAATGAGTTTTGGTGGAAAAAAGAAATAAACTTCAACCCCCTTTTTTCCCTAGAATATTTCTCTCTCGCTGGTTTTATTTTTATTTCTTCATTTTAGATTTGTTCTTTCGTTGTAGTTCCAGGTAAAAAAAGTTACTACGGGACTTTCTGGAGAAGTTACTGGCAAAGAAAAATCCTCTTTTACTGTATAGTAGTTGAGTTGAACTCGTATGAAAACCAATTTGATAAAACTACTTTATATCAAATGCTGTTCCGGGGTCGAATAGTATACTCTAAGGTGTCACTTTCACAATACAGGATGTTGGGAATCTCAACGTCCAAACTGTACACATATCTGATTGAACCCAAAGTAATACAACATACCTGTAAATTTACACTCGCCAAACAATGCTAATACCATTAATTTTGTGTCCAAAGTTTCAGTGCACAGCGCCTGGAGAACAAAGATTTTCAACAGTGCATGTACAACATGTTGCATAGGAACTAAGTGTGTAGCACTTCACATGTAATAATGGCAAGCACCTTCTGTGATGTACTGTTGATATCACCATGTGAAAATATTAATAATATATGTTTGAACTTAAATTTATTTAATTTGTTTTGGCTAAAAAAATATCTTGCTATTAAAACTTCAAAAACACTGGTCTATATTTGTGTCCCCTACGCAATCACCTTAATGTTAGTATTTTTTGAGTTTTTAAGATTATTTTTGCTAAAATAATTAGTAGATTTGGCTATGTTTTTGATTCTTAGTTTTCTTGAGAGTTTTGGAATATATATATTATGGCCATTGCGTAAGATGACATAACTTTTCTCTTCATTTAAAAAAAGGTTCTGTTTTATTGTCACAATGCTCATGACAGATTTTCAAACACTTTTGAGATTACGGGATAAAATGATAATATGATTTCTATTAAAGCATTAATCTATCTTGGGTAAGACAAGTTTTTAGTCTTAAGAGCTGCTAAAAATACAGTCCCAAACTGGCGTTCCCTTACATTTCACCTTAAATAAAATGTTTTCCCCACTAGTTGTCCAAATTTAAGAAACACGTGGAAGAAAATCACGGGATATATTTCCTACTTAGTTTATAGAGACGAACCATCCTGTAGAAGACAGGAGGGTGTGAGCTACGTCCCATGCAAATCATATTTCCTGTCGGCCACTGGAGGACTTTCTACCTATAAAAACCTATTTTGAACAATTCCATTTGAAGACGCCGACCATTCCACACTGATTGATTATACCTGGAAGAGATTCCGTCTCTGTGTCTATGGTAGGGACAGAGAAAAATAAGAGTTACGGGCTCGGAATAGAGGAAAGAGGGCGAGTCAAAGCAAGGCTATAGGGGTAGTAAAGGGCTTTGGGCTAGCACGGCATAACAAGAGAGGAGGTAAAAGGATGAAATTGCTCGTTGAGAATTCTAGGAGCATCCCGACGATGCAGAGTATTTTTACTGAAACAGACCCTTCCATTGGAGGAAAGGATAAAAGAAACGTAAAAACTCCTCTCGAATAAAATTAATAGTTAGAGGGCAAAAAAAAAAGTATTTGGATATAAAGAGGAGAACACACTGAAAAAGCAGATCGACCTACGAGCCATGCGATTTTTTCTTCCAACACTTCTGTGCATTGAATGGACCAAGTCCACATCGCATGGCAGAATGTTAAAGGGAAATTTAGTAAGAAATTTAAGTAATTTTGTTTAACTTTAGGCGATGATGACTGAATGAATGAGTATTAAGGTTGAAGAGTTGATCAGTTGAGTGATTTTATTAAGACATATATTACCATAGAAGAGAGTTAGTTTATTAAACTGTGGGTCGCACCCCAATGGTAGGCAGGAGAGGAGGTTCAGGTGAGGTGAAGAATTGTTTTATCCTTGGAGCCATTGTTGATTTTCTTTGACTTGGTAAAGTTTGGCTTTAATATAACAAAAAATTAATTTTATTCATTGGTTTTTGAAGAAATAAAAGTGATTACTTTGTTTGTATCTAAATAAGTAAACGTTTTTCTTGTGAATGTTGGCAATCAGCACTATGATATTGCATTTTGCAACTAAAGCTTAGATTATCTTGGATTTCACAAAAATAGTCTTGTATCTGAACCATCTCTGTTTTAGCCATACACTCATTCTTCCCTTGGCCAGGTACCGGACTGTACAATATGTTTTAACTATTACATTTTACGATGTTTAATACCGTCATAAATAGATATCTCATTAAACCCATAATACTTAACAACATATATTTTAATGACTTTCTTATAAAATGTGCAAAATCATAAGTTTTCAACAAATTCAGAAAAATTCTTACTAGAAAATATTGTGATCAATGCAAACATAGCAGGATTTCCTTTTGGCTTTATTAAACATCTTTCATTGACCATTTCACAAACTGGGAAAAAATTGTATTAATTTTGCCCATTTCATGAACTGGAACTTACTACACAATCTGCTACAAACTTAACTAAATTTCTTTATAAGATATATTAAAATTGACACAACCTAACTTAGCCTATCTTTTAATTCTAAAACGATTAAAAGTTAAATTAACTTAAAGACAAACCTTTTCTTCGCTGTCCATTCCCCAGACCTGATAAATACTCATTCATTTCATGAATTGGGTAACGATTGGATTTACTCAGTTCATGAAATAGACAGTAATGAAATTGACAACTCAAACTCAACCCAATTCATGAATCGGATTTTTTCAGAATCCATGAAATGGAAAAGTTAGGAATACAGGTAACGGAATGAGCAGAAATTTTCCCAATTCATAAAATGGGCAATTTAACTTTTATGTGTAGCATATGTAAAGAGTAACCTTTTACTTCTTCTGGTCTTTGCACAACTTAATACCATCAAGGGACTTTTGAATTTTTGTAAGTTAAGAAAAACAACATGTGTGGTATAGTTAATGTTTCTCATTGTCTATTGTATAATTTTTAAATACTAAAATACATTCAAGAATGCTTCTTAAAATTGTTTATAAGAAATTGAAGACCTAAGAATTATAAGTGGGCCATTGACCATTTTCTTGATTTACAGGAGGATAAAAACAAAGTTTAATTTTGCGGTATATTTTACATTTAATGTAGTTATCTACTCTATTACATAATGTATATGTTTTTTGAGGTCACATAAACTGCTTAGTTAAACCAAATACACATCAAGAATACAAATGCATAATGAAAATAAATTAAATTGGTCCTGTCAAAAGTTGACTGCACAGGATTATAAGTGGGCTTACCAATTTTCAGAATATGATATCTAAGTGGCATTATCCACACTAAAATGCATTAACAATAGTTTCGGCTATTTGTTTCATTATATAAAAAAAAGCATAGTATTAAAAGTGACCTTTGTAGAACGGTGTACTTATATAATGCACTTTATAATATATTAAAGCATTATTATTATTGTTATTATTTTTATTATTATTATTGTTATTAGCAGCGCGTCTTACTACCCGTTCGGGTTATACGCACTTACGCTAATGTGTATTGGTAGGGTGATTGTGAGATGAAATGGAGAACCTACAGTTTAACGTGGAATCTGAACCACGGTGGATGCCTGGCATTCCCCACAATCACAAGATGTATTGTCAGAGGTAAAGGAAGGGTTTGGTAATCAGATAAATTTGTGCCGGGACCGAGGACTGAACCCCGGCCGCCTCCACACAAATCTGACACCTTAACCCTGGACCACCAGGCTACCCTAAAGCAATATTAATCTGCTTTAATGTAATATTTATAAATAAATACTTATTGTCCGTTAAAAAAAATAGCATGTAATTACAATGATTTTAAATTCTAGATGGGTGTTTGTTTGGTATGTGATGTAATTAGGAACAACACTCATATTAGCTTCTTGATTATAAGCCCAATTATAATTCCAAGTTAAAGCAGCACTCGTATTGGCTGCTTGGCACTAAACCCACTTATAATTATTACAAGGTATCTAGGTCTTAAATATAAAATTGAACATTTACAGCATTTAAAGCGGGTTTACAGCCATTTAATGTCAAATTTGAATTCCCCGCAAAAAAGTACACAGAATGGTGGAAAAAAACCAACCTCATTTTGGTCAAAATGGTCAATAACGTTTTATAATTCTCAGATCTTCAATTATTTAGAAAATAAATGTCACTGACACACTAATACAAAGCTTCGGAGGACGAAAAAAGTTAATCATAGCAAATTTATTTATGGCGAGCGTTATAATCTAACTTCAGCCAAGAAATTTATTCCGAGGAATGAATGCGTAATTTGGTCGGCAGAAATATCAACCTGACTCAGATATAGATTAAAGTATTTCATATGTATTATTTCTTATTATATTAGTAGTGGTCTTCTTTATAAGCTACGTTATATGTGGCGGTTTCAATTAGAAGATCCCTTAGGGAAATACAAACGATTTGAAACTAAACAATGGAATACTATTGACTTTTTTTTTCTTTAGTAAAAATAAACGTGTAAACATATTTAATTATTTGCAGGATGGCTATATTACATTCTACCACTATTAGTTTAACTTATAATATTTATTGTGTTTAAGATAAAATTATAAGTATTGCATAAGCTATATATTTATTTATCTATTAAATATCTGCCTCGGTGGTCTTCTGGTCTAACGCGCTACTCTTGCATTAGCTAGATTGCCGATGACAGATTGATCGAGGTTCAAATCCCGTTTGTGAAACGATGGCATTTTTTCCAAAATGGTTTTCCACTCTCTCTTCCCACATAAATTCTGGTAGGCCTACACTTCCTAGGAATTTAACCTCCCTATTCCCTAAAACTATTAGCGTAACTACTATATTCGTATAACGCAAACGGGTAGTAAGACGTGGTGTTAAAATAAACTATTGGATATATTAATATAATAATATAAACATTATTTTGATAGTTTGATTTGATATACAAATTGAAAACATTTTACTATATAGTATTTATTATCACTACATCTCACCATCTGTTTAAGTATTACACATATATGATACTTACTCTATTGGGGTGGGGATGAGGGAGGAAGCATTTTAGAGTTAATTTACCCGCATTTGTGTGGAACGAGAGTCGGAAACCATTTAGGACAGATAAACCTTGGTTGACCCGATTGAATCCAAAATCTAGATATCCCCGTGATTTACAGGCCAGTCTAACACAAGAGCGATGCCTTATACGATTTGCCCACTGAAGTGGGTTACTATATTATTCCTGTTATTTATAGGTATTTATAGTATTTATCAAAAGCAATAGCTTAGGAGCACATGACTGTAAGTTTGAATCTACCTAAATTGTTAAGGTTCACTTTTTAACTCCGGGAAAGTTTCTTCCTATATCGAATCCACCTCAGAAAGCAGTGTTTCTTGCTCTTTTTGTTCATCCAAATATTCGCACGCTTTGCACAAATCAATATTAATGTGCTAAAGGCTGTAAACTGTGCGACGCATCGGAATTCACGAGGGCCATTGCAAAGTGCCCGTCATTACTTTTACCTCTTAATATAAATAGGATCTAAACCTCTTAAAGGGACTAATACTGGAAATAATGCCATGATCTCATGAGATAGTGAGAGCTGTTATCCAGTTTAAGGCAGCATGAAATTAAACACAGGTTAATATCAAAGTTTTTATGTATTTTTATCATACTACATTTATTGGCCTTAATATATTAAACTTATTTCAGTAGATACATTTAGATTAATTTTCTACAAATTGATATTACATCTGTTTTTGAACATCTGTTATGATAATTGAGTAAATTTTTTAGAATTTTCAAAAATTCATATTTCATTATAAAATACATTATCTTAGTTTACAATTTAATGTATCTGCTTGTTGTAAGCCTGCTCAAAGACAAATTATATAAAACATGTGGGTTTTTTTTGTTCAAACAATCTGTACAGTTACTTGTTTGAACTCAACTTGAATCTCAAATTATATTCGATTAATTTAAATAGACAAATACATTTTTCAATCTGAATTACTATTGTTAAATAATTTAATGTGTATTAAATAATTATTGTTGGTTCTGTGGAATATTTTCCCCACTTTTACTTAATTACTGTTTGGCATTAGGAACATTGAAAGTTAATTAATACACTTAGAAAAGAACGTCACCTATCTTTTTCTCGAGCTAGTTCTATCCAGTCTACATCATTACAGTCTATCCCTATCTTGAGCTAGTTCTATCCAGTCCCCATCAATACAGTCTATCTCTATCTTGAGCTAATTCTATCAAGTCCTTCTCCTTACATGCTAGCTTTTTTAGAGCCTTTCTAAAGCTATCCTCCCATTTGCGTCTAGTTATTCTCAATCATCACTTAGATATGGGTTTGTAAGTCAGTACCTTGAATACGGTTCTAGATTCTCCGAGTCACGCTGCATGTAATGTTTACCGTAGTCCAAGGTTATTTATTATATGAACAATGCCTTGTAATTAGTGCGTAATATGGAACATCCTCAATAGGTAGCCTCCGCCACTCCCCAGTATTCTCATCTTTATTTGGACCCAATATCTTCCTAAGCACCTTGTATTCGACCACCCTAAATCTGTTTTCGGCGTGTAAGGTAAGAAACCACGTTTCAATCCCATTAAGAACAGACGATAGAATTGACCATTCTTAGGTAGAATAATTAATTTTGAATTAAAAAGTTTTATCTCCACTACTACAGTGTTGTGTACTACAAATCGAGTAAACAGCATCTAAGAGATGTATGCTTACATATTTTAACTAAATAATATCCAATTGTTTTCTTTAATATAGGATATAAACAACATTTGGCTTAAACTACCAAAATATCTATACCAGTTCTCAGATCGTTCACGTGAGCCGCCACAGCTAACCCATCCACTAAATTATTAGAACAACCATATCTACTGAAATAGAATGTTGGCACTGAGTTAAAAATAATTAGGAAAATTAATACCACATTCATTGGAATACGACTGATTTATTTAGCCACAGTTCTTAGACATTTTAATTCACAATAGTTGATACATTCATTTCTTAAGAATAAGCAGTGATATTAGTACCGGTCATGTTTGAAGAAAAGGTCTTGCGTGAAATAAGGTTCTCTCTAGCAGCATGGAGGGTGTTATTGGCTACTTGATGTCGGACGTCACATGACTCTTCATCAAATTTGCCAATGAGCTTGCCACATTGACTGATGAATTAAACGTCCTATCCCCGGCACTTGTCGATGTACTCACCACACTCTACGTGGCATTAGTTGATGTATTCACAACAATAGTCCCAGTATTCGATAAGCTGGCCCCGGCACTTTGCGATATACTCACCACACTCTTCGTGTCATCATTTGATGTATTCATAATAATAACCCCAGTATTCACTAAGCTAGCCCCAGCACTTTGCGGTATATTCACCGCACTCTTCGTGGCATCAGTTGATGTATTCACAACAATAGCCCCAGTATTCGCTAAACTAGCCCCAGCACTTAGCCATGTACTCACCGCAATCTTCGTGGCATCAGTTGATGTATTCACAACAATAGTCCCAGTATTCACTAAGCTAGTCCCTACAGCCACAGTTGCGTTCGATATACTTGAAGCTGCATTCAACTTTGCTTGTTATATGCTCCACCTTGCGTTCACTAATGCAGTCGATACATTTTGTCTAATATCCAATTTCATTGCAAATTTTGGTGAACAAATCCTGTGGAGCAGAAAAGTATCAAACTGGGGAATCTTGGTACATTCAGACGATATATTGCACCTCTACTTTACTAAATTTAATTATAACAGCCATATTCACTTTAATAAGATGTTAGTATGTAACATTAGCAATACTAGCTAGTTTATTTCAATACTACCCACCCTGAATAATGGAGATACTTATAGATATTCTGCTTTTGTAACATTAGCAATGCTACCTAATTTACACTAATACTACCCACCCCAAATAATGCCGATATCCATAGACATCCTGAAATATAAAAAAATTTACTCACTGATTGTATTTTCTGGCTTAGCACGGTTTCCATGACCGTCTAGTTATCACCAAATTATATGACAAAGTAAAGGTGGATAGATGAGACACTTCAATGAGGTGAAATAGGCCTACGCTGATTGGCTTAGTCAGCTGAGAGAAAACCTCAAGTGATCTACATTGCCAAATCGCAGGATCTCCAGAATAATGTGTCAAGTTGACGACGGGCGTTACAATTAAATCATGCTTCTATCACGTGTTCGCCAAATGACCGTTATATTTTTAAAATAATGATTTCCCCTTCCTTGTATATCTCAACTAGACCTATATAAAGCTGATGGTCAGCTAACATGGTTGACTATTAATTCCAACTCAACCACGAGAGGTCCTCATCTAGACGTAGACTTATTTAATCCATGATGGGAAAGTATTAACTCTACTTATTTTGTTAAATAGTTAACTATTATGACCTATAAAGGGTTTGGGTGTTTGAACAATTATTTAATTATGTAATTAAAATTGTTCATGTAGGCGTCAGTAATTTATCACTGGACGATTTATTTTGGAAGTTAAATTGTTTCTTAGAACACTTAATGCTTCCTTTTACATCTTGGGCGCTACTATATTTGTGGCATTTAGATTTATTAGTTGGTAGCCACTTTTTTTTATTCTTTCCCTTATTTGGCATATTTAATTTAATATAAACTTCATTGCACTTGGGGTTACCGATATTTGTTAAAACTTTAAAATTTGATAGTAATTAAGTTAAATATAAAATTTTGTAGACATATTTAATTTATAGAAGCTATAAGAGTAATTTATTTTTGCTAATCAATAAATTTGAGCTTTAAATAATAACCGATGTTTTTAGTGAGATATTACCAGTATTCTCAAATTATGTTGTTTTGTTGTATAATGATGACTACTAACTAACAAATAGAAATCTTCTCAATCACTTCAAAGTTGGTGGAAGTAATAGTCCCGATAATGTTTGGTTTACGTCAGAGAGTCAAACTTTTGTGAAAATTTCTTTTTAAAATTGATATTTGAGATTAAATTTAATTTAAAATTTAATGATTTAATCTGTTTGCTTAGTCTGAATTCACAAGGGTGATTCAGGTGCTTTTCTAACCACGAAGAGGAGCCCTTCATGCTCTTTATTATTATATTTGACACATTCAACCTGGGTACAGGCGCATTTGAGGCATTTTTTTCCCACAGGTTACAAACATTATATTGCAAAAAAGAATTAATTTTAACAATAAATATATTTATTAAATAAAACAGATATAACAAAATTTAATGTTTAAAATTAAATTAAAGGTTTGACGTCTGAAGCTTGAGGCACACAATAAGACTTTGAGAATTGTGATGTATTGACTGTAGCTACAAGGGCTGTGCAGTTGCCAGGCTACATGTAGACATTTTTCTAAAAAGGAGAACAATTAAATAGTTATTAACTGAAGATATTGAACAAGATATATATGTAAATTTGGTCAGTTTTGTTGATTGGGTTTTCAAAATATTATCCTTTAAATATTTCGAATAATTATAAACAACAGAAAGATCTGTTGATAAGAGCGGTTGATGGCTAAGAAACAGGTGTCAACAAAATCGTACTATGGCTGATATTATTCCCTTTCGGTAGTGCCAGAGCATTAAATAGTACTTAAAATTCTAATAGCAATTACACTAAAAACAACACAAGAAATAGGAGCCAAACAACAGGCAAGATAAATAGGTGCTATTTGCTCGGACCCCACTATGACTCTAGTGCAGTTCCCTGGTTTGGTCACCGAAGCTAATACCGCACGAGAAGCGTGACTATTTGACCAACCCAAAATATAGATTTCCATTGACTAAATTTTGAAGTGGAAAACAAGACTGACAGCTTGGTTGTAGCCATCCAAGAATTAAACAGATGCACACGACGTACACGGCGTCATGGGAAATATTGGCTCAAAATAGATTAATGTAACTGCAGGATACGATATTTAATGATTTAACTGAAACTCTTCCATCTCGAAGTCAACAAACTTTTTAATGAATTAACTATCCTTTTCACATAATTTTAAATTAACAATAAAACCTTCGAAAATATTAAAAAATAAAAAATTTAGATCTACATCGTATAGTTTTTTAAACAAAAACTAGACCCTAAGTCGTAAGGACTTAACGACGATTTCAGGATACTCAAGTACTCCAAGCAAGACATCCTAGCCAGGGTGATGGTGTATCTGACGGCCAATACCCCATGGTTGTCACACTTTTTGGTTTCGTGACGGTGTTGAAGTTGCTCCTTTGACGCTTTGTTGTAGTAGAACGGGTATAATGTCAACCTGGGAACAGCCCAATATGTAGTCCCAAATCTGATACGAATGGAACAAAGCAAAAAGAGTGATAAACTCAGGAATATAGACGAGGAGAGGGACGGATGAAGGCGGGGTGAAAAGAAAATGAATCGGTGAAAGCCGATTGTGGGGTAAGGAAAA
>CABFOW010004758.1:36595-51512 GCA_902141385.1 Timema californicum | reverse complement strand
GTTCTTAACAACTATTATAGTTTGTTTATTTAATCAATACTAATAATATAGTAAAATATTATCACTGTTAACCATAACAACACAAATTATAAAAAGGTATTTTTTTTAACAAAATCCTATTGTATATACTCTTGTTCTGTTTCATTAGATACATATTTTATCAGAACAGAGCGTACTCTCACGTATTGACCTTGTTGCTCTAATCATAAATGCGACGAACAATTTTAAACCCCCTGTAAACAACGAAGATAAGAGAGAAATACGGCTAAATATAGAGATGAAGGTGGCAAGAAGAGATAAAGGAAGAGAGGGAAACGATAAAAAGGACTTAGTCAAATTGAGAAACAGCTTGAGAGAAACATGAAGGTGGGTGGATGGGGAGTGCTTAGAAAACTTCGGTTTTGCTCCGAATATTTCTCATCTTCGATTTCGCATTGAAATAAAATGTAAGCTTCAACAAATAAGTATAAACGATCACGTTGCTCTAAGAAAAACAGAGAGGTAGATTTTAAGTTAAGGGTTAAATGTAAGAAAAGGAGCGGGCCTTAACTTCGCCCAAACACAGACTTTTATTATTATTATTTTCTGGGTGTTTGTTATATCAGCACACAACTTACAAACTAAATTAGCCCAGGAATATAACTTTACCATCATACACCCGACCCTAGCGTCTGGCCGTTTACTAATATGCATATTAAAAGTTACGTCTGAATTTCTTTGTCCGAAAATGGGTGAGGGGGTTGGAGGGGTAAGAATTGTGAATAAAACCGGCAAGCGAGAGGGTCCGGGAATGTTTCACCCATCAAGCATGAGGGGGTGGGGAGGGTGGGTAGAAGGAGTATCAGAACTTAAAATAAATTAAATGCCTTTGGAAGCAATATGGAGGGTTTTTTTCAGCACCGCGTCTTACTATCATCTTCTTAAGTAATAATTACGTTAATAGTTTTAGGGATTAAGGAAGTTATATTTATTGGAAGTGTACCTATATTTAAGTAGAGGAAGAGTGGAAAACTATTTTATAAAAACACCCTTCAGTACGCTCGACCAAGATTTGAACCTCGATCTCCCCGTCATCGGCAGTCTAGTCCACTGCGAGTGTAGCGCCTTAGACCATGCGGGCACCGAAGCGGCTAAATTGGAGTTGTTTTTTCAATTGTGACGGAGGGGTGGATTTGATACATCCTTACATTAAGGACGTTGCCTACCTGTGACGTCACGGCAAGTATAGATAGGATTTCCCATGTTAGTGAATTTACGTTTTATTCGGTGAGTTTTAAAGGTATGACGTTGAAACAAAAACCATAAATCCTTGAATGGATATAAAAAAATCTTAGATCCTCACAACATTATTTTATTGATCTTAAAGTATTTTTTTTATAAACGCAATTTTTTAAATCGTCAACAGCTCAGGTCATTTGGTTTATTCACAAAAATGGCCTGTAGGAATCTTCCTGCTGTGATGTAGATTAAAAAAGTCCGAGGAAGTAAGTATACGTCTATCTATAATAAGAAACTATTAGAAGGTTTTTTTTTAAAAGCTAATCAATATTGTGATGCGTAAAGAGTAGAGTGAGTGTTTATACTCGTCAGTGGGATATGGGAAGTGTTATAAGAAGGTAAATTAAATACCTCACATGGTAAAATGTTTATTCCCTTTTCTATTTTTTCTATTTCTTACATTGATGTTTAAGTGTGATACGTGTGACTGCTTATGTGCGTCAAGTTAAGATGCAAACCACTTTGCAAAACAGCTTCAAAATCCCCAGGTAAGGTTTGTGGTAGGTGTCGTCTTGTACTTAGTGTAGCGCCGCACTTGAGGCGTACTAAATTTGACTATGAAACTGGGCCTAAAAGTCATAGAGGGTCAAATGTATTCCGCAGTAGGAAGAGGGGGAGCAATTTTCCCTACCACCTCCATTTCTGCAAACACTTGATAGCAGGATAATTTTGGATACAAATAATAAACGTCTGTGTCTGCATTAACTTGAATCGAACAGGCAACTCCTATAAGTGTGATTGACCGTTCTAACCACTCAATCAATAGCCTCTGGAATTTTTGAAGAAAGATACGGTTTATATATGTTTATTTAACGTATATCTTCGATTAACTATATACATTTCAAAAGTACTTTTCCTCCTGATTGTTTTGAAATTCTGTATTCTTAATTTAACGACGTCGCTTACCTGGGGATTTTGAAGCTGTTTTGCAAAGTGGTTTGCATCTTAACTTGACGCACATAAGCAGTCACACGTATCACACTTAAACATCAATGTAAGAAATAGAAAAAATAGAAAAGGGAATAAACATTTTACCATGTGAGGTATTTAATTTACCTTCTTATAACACTTCCCATATCCCACTGACGAGTATAAACACTCACTCTACTCTTTACGCATCACAATATTGATTAGCTTTTAAAAAAAAACCTTCTAATAGTTTCTTATTATAGATAGACGTATACTTACTTCCTCGGACNCACACACACACACACACACACACACACAGATACAAGTGAGGGAAAGTAAAATGAAAAAAGAGAGGAAGAGGTGTAGGGGAACGAGTGAAAGTGAAACCAGAAACGTTATCGAGCGTTGCCCATTCAAAGGATCGATAGATAAAATGTTACACTTCTCTCCGCTCTATTTGCCCGGGTCTGATTACTAATGGCCGACCGTAGCTTCGGGAACATCACTTCCCTCTCTCTCCCTTCGTAAACCAACCATTAACACTTAAAACAAGTCGACATGAAAACTATTCGGAGGGTAAAACAATGAGTAGAGAGGAGGATCAAAAGTCAGGGAACACTTCTAACCGAGCCAAACGAGAGGGGGGAGGGAGGATATTATTTAACCTGGGAATGGAACCACTTCAAGGCATTCGTTTATCTAACTATCGTTGTTTTTAGTTCGTCTCCCTCGCGTCGGGAGCGCTACTAGAGTCAAGAGTATCAACACAATGCGATATTGACGGTGTAGATAGTAGAAACGTAAATTGTTCGTCCCATCTCAAGTGGGCTTGTGAATGCTATTGAGAACGAATCGTTCCAAATAAGAGAGAGAACGAAGTCTAGCACAGAGATTCCAAAACTATTTTTAGACCGAAGGAAACGTTAAACCAGAGACTTAATATGTGAACATTCAATAACGACAATTAAATTTTACCAAGCATAAAATTATAACACAAGCGGAAAACATTATATGTTATGTAGTGTTAAAAAAATATTCTAAAGCTATAAAACTTATAGCCTGATTTTGGTTGGAAGAAAAGTAGAGAAAATTCAAACATATTCATTTTCGGCCAACATTGATAACATTTTACAATATTATTTGTGGTATTCTATGGGTATTGATAATATCCATCAAAAATAACAACAGGAGATGGTATGACTTGATGTATGACTATATTGAAATGGTTTTATTAACTTTAGTAACTAACTTCTACTGTTCTTCCTACCATAATCATAATATACTAGATCAAGCCTAAGGCATAACTCTCACGTAAGACCAGACTGACGATGACTGAGATACCGGGGTTCAAATCCCGGTCAGGTATGCTGAGGGTGGGTTTTCCTTAAGGGTTTTATACTTTCCCTTCAGCAAATACGTGTACACTTCCTATACATTTAACCTTCATCATTCGTAACACATTAGGATTAGAGTAATTATTACACATATACATATAGTCCGAGCACGTAGTGAGACGCTGAGATAGACAATAAAATAAAATATATCTACTTTCAGGTATTCATATGACAAGTCAAGTGATTTGCAGCCATCAATTTGTATATATATATATATTGTTTTTAAAGGGATTGATTAAATAATCATTACATATAAAAAACACTAATAATACAGTAAAATGTTACCAATGTTCAAAGAAAAAAAAAGTGGATCTTGTAAAAAGCCACCCGCCTAGATGGCGTAGTTGGATAACCCGCTAGTTTCATGTTGAGCTAAACTGCTGAGGACAGAGATATCGAGGTTTTAACCTCAGTCGAGTAAACTGAGAAGGGTTTTTCCCTAAATGGTTTTCCACCCTCCCTCCACGTAAATGCGGGTTTACTTCCTTTGAAAGCAACCTTACCAATTCTAAATCCATTAGCGTAATTAGTACTTAAGCGTATAACCCGAAAGGATAGTAAGATGCAGTGCTAGATAATAATAATAATTATTATTATTATAATAAAATAATGTAAAAGGCTCTCTCAATGAAAATTGGCCTGTAGCTGCGTTACTACGCTTTGTTTCTACTTATAGTCAGGTAGTCATAGAAAGAATCTCTTAAAACACACTCCTTCTTTCCCTCTTGTGCTTGGTGTCTCACTCACTTTTTATACAATATTTAAGAGGCGGAATCTAGAAGAAAGTGTGCCCGCAATTGCGCAGAGAAAGAAATCGTGTATGGGAGGTGGAGACTTAGACCAACTACAGTAGCCCCGTGGCTTCTTTGGTGCTGACTGACAGCTCACAGCTCACTTCTGACAGTCAACATTTAGGTATAAACCTATATTTTAACTGTCAGAAGTGACAGATGCTAAACACATGTTTTTACAGATCATATGGTTCGGCGTAGGGATACATAATTTGGTCTGGAAACTTTTCAAAGCCGTCAGCCGTCAGCTGTAGATGGGATCCTAGCCTCAGTTTTTGGTAAGTAAAACAAGACTGACGCCTTTGTCTGCGCCCCCCCTTCCCCCTCCAGTCAGAGTAAGTTTAAATAAGAAGCCTTTATTTATGTCTAAAAAAAGAGTATTTGCATCGGTGGTCACGGGGAATAAATGTCAAACTCGTCTAGTCTGGTTCAGCTCTTGAAGCAATGGTTGAGGGTTTGAATCTGAATCGAGATATAGCAGGTTAAACGAACATCTTTCTCCATACACAAACGCGGATACAATACTTCTCGAATCCTACCTTTTTCATACCTACCATCCTTTCTCTGACTAGATTACACAACCACTCTACTATTTGCGCGTGGATGGGATTTCAAATTACTTTTTTACCTATTCTAGATGGGCATACGCTACAACGGGATTTTTCAATCTTCATCCTGCAAGGAAGACTCTTACTCGACATTTTATGAATAGACCAAATAGCCTGAGGTATGGGGGATTTAAAAAAAATCACTTCAAGATCCAAAAAATTACTCACCGAATAAAACGTAAATATATTAACATGGGGAATCATATCCTTGCCGCTACGTCACAATTAAGTAAGCAACGTTTTTAAAGGTGAGAATGCAAGGGACACGAGAAAAAATAAGTGCTTTTGCCGTTTTAAATTATAAAACACTTTTTTGGGCAAATATACATCTAATATATTTTCAGTAAAAACCTGTAGAGTTTAATTTTCTTGACATGGTGACCTCAACGGTTGTTTAATATCTGTTAAGGATATCCTGGAATTTAATGACAACTTTTTCTCTTCATTTAAAAAGTTTTTCAACTAATGTTGCTGTGCTCATGAATCATGATGGATATTAAACATGTTGATAACATTATGTGAAGAAAATTAATCTCTATGTTTCTACTGGAGCAATATTTTATTCATTTTGGCAACAACAAAAAAGTTTTACTATAAAAACAGCAAAGCGCTGATCTTTTCTCTCGTCTCACACTCCCAATTTAAACGAGAAAGGGTGTAAACGTCGAACACAGTACACCATTTGGTTGTTGAGCTATTTTTTGTAGTTAGTTTCTCTTTAAGCGCAAGCATGAACGTGTTCACGCGACCACTAAACGATTTAATAAATTTGTGCGTAATTGTTTCTGTCAAGGATATTTAACGGGTCATTGCTTCAATATCGTGCATACATTTATAAACGCTAGTTTTGTATTTATTAATAAAATGTTGATTATACGCGGCAGCATCTATCCTAATTTGACTAAACAATTAAAGCCCAGACCAGTGACCACACGGTTATAGACGCCAGGTTTTACAAGATACTTGATCGCCTGTAACGGAGAATATAAGAGTTCGAATCTCGGCCAGGTACATATTGGACCCGAACGGCTTGTAGGACGCGGTGCTAGATATGATTACACATTGGGTGGATTTTCACTTATCACTAGGGGTAAGATAGTTATGGGTAATATTTTTATTCTTAACTTTATTTGATTGCTTAACTGGATATAAATATATTTTGAGATGCCAGAAAAACTAAATATGTTTTTGTTATATTGAATATTGGCAGAAGTATCCGGCGTTGCCTGGGGTAACTTCGCAATATATGACAATATTACCTAGGGCAGCGTTGGAATTACTTAAACAAAGAAGAACCCTTCGTTTTATGGTTTACGATCAGGCTATTAATTAACTTAAAAAATCCAAATTCCTACTTCGAGGTGTACACGTTTGTGCACAGGGGCTACTACTTTTGAAATTTCAGCCCTCTGCGTGCGGTAGATATCGCGCAACGCTCCCTACAGACAGACACACTTTTCATTTTATTAATATATATATATATATAGGCATATTTAGGGAGATTAATCTCTTAGGGCATATTTAAACCATATTTTTAAACATTATCTACCCACTTCAGTGCTCGAATGGTCTAAGGTGTCAACTTCTCAATAAGCTAAAACACTTATGACGGGGAAAGCGAGGTTCGAATATCGGAGGGTGTAGTGAGGGTGATTTTTACTAAATGGTTTTCTACCCTCGCTCAAAGCGAATACGGGTACACTTTCTCTACACTAAGCTTTCAATACCCCTAACACATCAAAGTAATATACGCGTACAGCCCAAACGGGCAATAAGACGTGGTGCTAGTAGGATTTTAAAAATGAGAATGAAATAAGAATGATTAGCAAAATAATAATAATAATAATAGCCAATAGGTAAATGTTTATGCTGTATATACATATTATTATTATTAGCACCGTGTCTTACTAACCGTTCGGGCTATACGCACTTACGCTAATGTGTAATGTTAGGGTGATTGTGAGATGAAATGGAGGACCTACAGTTTAACGTGGAATACGAACCACGGTGGAGGCCTGGCATTCCCCACATTCACAAGATGTCTTGTCAGAGGTGAAGGAAGGGTTTGGTAATCAGATAAATCTTTGCGGGCGTATATAAATAAACAATAGTTTTGTATTGTAGAGTCGACAGTTAAAATTATTGTAGTTGAGCGTGGAGGTGTGTATATGTGTGTTTTATTGATGTGACTAAGAAATTGTCACATATCACAATCTATAAACCCCAAACTGGAATGCGCTTGTATAATGGAAGACATGTGAAGTTTTAAGGAACGATCGTGCGTCTCATTCTTATTACAGTCTTGTTAGAGGTTAGTCTTGTTGACAAACCTATTGAAAGTTACAAGGACTGTTTTTCAGAGTTACACATGTCGGTAAAGATCGGCTTAAGGGTTCCGGNATATTATTATTATTATTATCACCGCGTCTTACTACCCATTCGGTTTATACGCACTTACGATAATGTGTATAGGGTGATTGTGAGATGAAATGGAGTACCTACAGTTTAAAGTGGAATCCGAACCACGGTGGAGGCCTGGCATTCCCCACATTCACAAGATGTCTTGTCAGAGGTGAAGGAAGGGTTTGGTAATCAGATAAATTTGTGCTGGGACCAATTTTATTATAAAAGTCCAAAGAAATTACCCATTGCATTCTACCATCAATTGCAAACTTGCTAGACATCAATCCCTATCCTGGGGTTGTGATGGGCAAACGTCATTAGTAAAAATCGGGCAGTGACAATATTGATTAAGCAATATATAATTTTTAAACAAATATCCTATATATTTTATACAATCATTTAAGGCGAAGTTAGTCAATGTAGGGTATGTATTAAAAAGTCATAGTGAGTATATTTGAATATTTATAGGACATAAAAATCCTATTTATCACTGTAGTTTGACCATTCCCTCTCAAAACTAATGAAGGAGCCCCCCCCCCCGACCCCCCATCTACCTTCTACGTATTAATCCCTTAGATTATATCGCTAAAAACTTTTAAAATAAACTTACTCTAAACAACAAGAAAAATGCCTATATAAAATAAATTCTTTCATAATTTGCCTTGTGAGCCATGTTTATTTAATACGAGTGTACTATGTTCGCTTCAGGTTGTAAAATAGTTGTATACGAGAAATCTTGAGAGAACACCCATTTAAACCAGTACATTACTAACCTTTATATGAGTTATAGTGTAATAACCTTGATTTAGCGCATTTCCAGCCTTAGTTTAGTAGCATTTTTACCTTTATTTTATCTTTTTTTCTACCACAAATGTTTTCAAGAAAGAAATAATAAAAAGTTGAGCTAGAGGAACAAATAAAATGTACCGTACATTTTTCCACTTAATGATTTCAAGTTTATTTAAAATGACCATTTCAGTGGTATTAACAGTTGAAACATTATTATTATTTTATGATGTCGAGACATGTTCATATAAACAAGAACGCTTACCTGTCACAGATATGTTTTTATTAAAAAACATTTAGGGTGGGGAAGGAACGCCAGAGAAGGCCAATGTTTTTGCAAATTTTGTAGATTTTTTTTGTGGTAAAAATAAATTAAATATTGCTTTAGTACAAACATAAAGTTAAATTTCCTCCCCCCGGTGACCTCAACAGTTGTTGAGTTTCTGTCAAGGGTGTCCTGGAATTTAATGTCAACTTTTTCTCTTGATTTAAAAAGTTTGTCATCTAACGCTGCTATTCTCATGACGGATATTCAAGAACTGTTGATATCAACAAGTTAGGAAAATTAAAACCTATGTTTCTACTAAGGCAATATTTTATTTATTTTTACAACAACAAAAAAGTTTTGCTGTAAAAAATATGCAGAGACCCTGGATTTGTATAGCATTCCCTACATCTCCACCTTAACTCACTAGGATTATACGTAAACTACATATACTGGCTACAAGTGGGATTGTTTATTATATGCTTCAATTATACTACCCATCCGGGATACAAACCAGGTACCCTAAAAATGTAAGCATGTGACATTGGGCCATCATTATGTTAAACGATTCTTTACTTTATTGGGCCATCAGTATGTTATATTGTTCATTACTTCATTACTTAATCATAATCAATGCCCTTTTCACGAAGTTTACGTATGTTTAAGTTAATATAGCCAATGGAATATCGATCTCAGTAGTAAAAATAATAAATGGTGCTACACAATCATACATACTCTTTCATTTAGTATATTGAAATTAGTGACTAAAAATATATATATTATCTTTTCCTCAAAAACATATTTATACAATTATATTAAATACTCTTTAGATATAAATATTGAGCAAAATAGTTTTAGCCATTTTATTTTAGTCATATATATGCACAGACCCTGGATTTGTATAGCATTCCCTACATCTCCACCTTAACTCACTAGGATTATACGTAAACCACATATACTGGCTACAAGTGGGATTGTTTATTATATGCTTCAATTATACTACCCATCCGGGAAATAAACCAGGTACCCTAAAAATGTAAGCATGTGACATTGGGCCATCATTATGTTAAACGATTCTTTACTTTACTGGACCATCAATATGTTATATTGTTCATTACTTCATTACTTAATCATTATCAATGCCCTTTTCACTAAGTTTACGTATGTTTAAGTTAATAATGCCAATGGAATATCGATATCGGTAGTAAAAATAATAAATGGTGCTACACAATCATACATACTCTTTCATTTAGTATATTGAAATTAGTGATTAAAAATATATATATTAGCTTTTCCTCAAAAAACATATTTTTACAATTATATTAAATATTCTTTAGATATAAATTTTGAGCAAAATAGTTTTAGCCATTTTATTTTATTCATAATTTGAAAATATTGGTCAATTAGTAAAATATGCTTAATTTTAGAGATAGAATTAAAATCCCGATTTATCCCCAAGGTTGAATAAAGTTTGAATAAAATACATCAAACCGCTATGACTGTAAGCCTACAGGTAGAGAGGGACAAACAAGCATATATAATTGTAAAACCAACCTTTTTTTTAAATCAGAGACATGTACAACCTTAGGATTCATAATAATCTCGAGAACAAATTGTTTACAGTTATAATACTTCCTCTTTATGATAAATCTAAAATAGGCTAAAAGCTACTAAACATTTTTACCTTTGTGAGTTATTTTTCCGGTGTTAATATTTTTGATATTATATGTGGCACTGTGTCAATGTGCCTTAATAACTCTTATTTTAGTGTTTAAATGCGAGATTAATATGTGCCAGTAACCAACATATTTAAATTCTCAGCGTGTTCCTTTATTTTAATTAAATCTCCCGATATTTCTAGGTTTTCTCTATTGTCAAAAAATTCCCGGATATTTCCTTTATTTTCCGCCAATCATAGAAAAATTCCTTAAATTTTCCATATCATCAAAAAGTTCCCTGACATTTCCATATTTTCAATAACATAAAAAAGTATCCGACCTTTCCGGGTTTTTAATAACGTAAAAAAGTCCCGGACATTTTCAGTTATCCCCTTTCTTAAAAAAAATCCTCGACACTATCAGGTTTTTCTAATCACTAAAAAGTTCCCAA
This sequence comes from Timema californicum, assembly GCA_902141385.1. Classification (NCBI taxonomy): domain Eukaryota; kingdom Metazoa; phylum Arthropoda; class Insecta; order Phasmatodea; family Timematidae; genus Timema; species Timema californicum. The sequence continues at coordinate 40,969 of CABFOW010004758.1, read as the reverse complement.
ACACTTCTAAGTTTTCTCTAAAATAAAAAAAAATCCTTGAGTTTTCTAGTTTTTCCTTGTTTGTAGCCATCGTGTATATTTGAATTGATATGTTCATTAAATGTATTTCTGTGACGAAAGAGCAACTACATATCAGCCCGAAATTATTTCGAGGGGGGAAACTTGTGTAATAAAGATAAATTCATTAAAAAAATAATTAAAGTCTCATCAAGAAAAATCAATAAAAAACATATCATAATGCATGCTAGTTATTATGATTTGATAAAATGTTTGAACAAATCTATAGTCGATTGAATCATTCTAGGAAGAACCTCGCTGATATTTCAAAGCTACTAATTTAATGAACTCATACTCTAATCTGTGTTATGTAACTGTCTCATTTGATGGATGGTATCCATTTTGACCACTTCAATGTGGGCTAAATCAGATGAACTATTAATTATTTATTTTTAAATATATCCCCTTGACAATTCGAGTGCATTAGTACCATTTCGTAAATGCGAAAAATTACACCTGGCTATGGGACTTAAACCCAGGACCCTAAGTTCAGTGGGCCATTGAGCTAGCCAGGATTCGTTCCGCTCTGAATTGAAATTTCCTCTCATATTTCAAGGACGATTTGTTGTACAGGCGTTAGCTAACTACTTGTATTAGTAATTGGTACAGTTCAATTTTAATAAGATAAGGCCTTTAGAAAAAGGAAAACACTTATATTTTGCGGTCAGCAATGATAATATCGATCAAATGTGATAGTTGAAGATAACATGAATTGACGTATGAATATGTGGAGGTAGATCCAGAAGCTCTTCTAGTTTTCAGATAAGATTCTTCCTAAGAAAAGAGTATTTTATTTTATAGAAGCAGTTAGTGTTGAATGGCTATTCAGAGCTGTGATGTCCTAGAACAGTGTTTTTTTTAACTGAATTCCGTAAACGTTTAATTTAAATCTAGTTGCGTTTATCTAATTTAAAATAGTTTCTAAACATTGATTAAAAATACACACACATTCAAACTTTAAGTGGATGTCTGACAAAGAAAAACAGTGGTATAGCTTGAATGGAAAAAAAAATCAGTGCATATTTCTCAATGTTTCAAGATATATTCAAACAGTATTTTCCAACAAACAATGAAGATTTATATCGGCCAACTCCTCCCAAATTGAAGATTTGCCAGATGATTAATACTAGCAGTTGTTAGATAACGTTCGTTTCTCAACTTGGAAATAAAAGTCTATATATTTAAAACATGAAGCACTTTCTTTTGAAAGTGATTCCCGGAGTTCTATAAAAACAGATTTTCATTATGTTGTTTAAAATGTAAGCTTTTACACAGAGGTTGTGACAAAAAAAAACCCTTCAAATTACAAAATATTCAAAGGGAAAACATCAAATTCTGACAAACTTCAGTCGCCGAATTGTCGAAGGCATCACACTCGTGTTAGACTGGCCTGCTGATTACGGGGAGATCGATGTTAGAATCCCGGTTGAGTCTACTAAAGGGTGATTTTTCTAAATCGTTCACCACTCTCATTCCACGCAAATGCTGGTGGATTACCTCTAAAATGATTCCTTCTTTATATTTACCCCATTCGAGTAAATATACATACGTATAGCCTGAACAGGTAGTAAGATGCGGTGATAACAGAAATTCATTTATGAAAAATGACGTTTCTTTTTGTAGCAATTTATTTAGAGTTCTCCCAAACCGATTCTAATTTTGTTTTTGTTTTTAAATAAAATAATTTACTTAGATAGTAATAGTAAAGTTCACACATTTTCAAGAGCGAAGCCGCAATCAAATTAATTATTATGAAGAGTTTGTCTTTCATAAGCCTTGCTCGATACTACCTGACGTAGAGGTCTGAAATTTAAAAAATTAGTAGCCCCTTTTTAAGAACATGCGGTTGTCGAAGAAGTAATTTTAAATTTTAAAGTTAACTCTCACGTACAATCATCAAGGTAGGAGTGTAGAAAACACGAGAAAGGGTTTTTAGATCATAACATTTTTTGGTCAAAATAAACATTTCTTCAAAAGAAACAAGAGAGTTTAATTTTCTCCACATGTTGATATCAGAAGTCCTTGAATATCTGTCATGATCAGGGCCCTGATTTTGATAATATGTCATATTATTTATTTATTTTTGTCCGTCAGAGACAATGCTCAGTTGTACATAAACTCTGTTCATGATATCCTGGTTGTAGAAATGTATATTTTATAGCTCATTTTTTGCCATTTTAAATTTTTATGTCATTTTTCTTGCTTTTTGTTTTGTTTAGTAAGTTATTTTTAAGCACTTTTTTTTAAATAAAATTTAAAATTGTTTGAAAATGACTTTAAAATGTTATATATATAAATTATCGGTGCTTTGATAAAATATAAATATTCAAACATCAGATATTTTATGAGTACAAATGTATTCTGTGCCCCTTAACCTGCGCGCTTAGATCCACAATCCTGGTGAGACCTTCACTACATGTTGGAAAGGTATGCAGGAGGAGGGGAGAGCAATTTTAGAGCTCAAATGAACTTTACCGTCTTTACATTCCTGGTGAGTCACTCACAATAACATGTCTAGAAAGGGCTGCAGGTGGATGGGAAGCGGTCGCTTTTAAAGCAGTTATATTTATTCCAATGTTATGGAGAACACATGATTTTAGCTGTCAAAATATTCAAAATGCATAGTTTTAATTTATAAGGTGAACGTTATATCTATTCGTTTGCAATCATTTTATGTGTATTTAAAATGCTTTAAACCAAACCATCTAAAGCGAGTCATTTGAGGCAAATTATTACTGAATTCAGAAAGGATATTTTTTATACAAAGAGCGAAATACTTTTCTATAAAATATATGAAGTGAAAGTGGCTGGCATCAGATAAAAGATTTAACCATTCAACAGCATATCAGTCGCAATAACCTCTCAATTATTACTTGCACAAAATGCATTCACGAATCAAGAAAAATCTCCAACATTCTATATATATATTTGTGTGACGTTCTGGTATCTGTGGACAATCCTCTGTGGAAATTGAGTAATGTTAAACTAAAGAATTTTCTGAGAATGTATAAGGGTCACTCTATTCCAGACGAGTCCACACCGAGGAAAAACTGGAAATGAACAGACCAGGAGAGATGTTTTTGCTTACGTGTGTAATTTAAATCATAAATCTTGTAATAAATACATATTATTATGGAATTTCAATCAAATTTTTAGGTAATTTTTTGCATATTTAAAGTCATTATTTAGAGTTTTTAGCGTCATTTTATAGATGATTTTTAGGCAATTTTAAGGACATCAGAATCCGGGCCCTGGTCATGATCATAGCGGTATTGGATGAGAAACATTTTAAATGAAGATAAAACGTTGTAAATAATTTCAGGACAACCTTGATAGATATTCAAGAAATGTTGAGGTCACCTTGTGAAAAAAACTAAACTCTATGTTTTTCCTAGAAATTTGATTTATTTTGACGAAATATGCCTTTTTTGGAGTTCCCTACACCTCCACAGCCGGGTACTATAACCACGCCATAACATAATTTACGTTGGTCGGTGAACGTATGAACGCTATTATTACAGGTTTCCCAATGTCATAAAAAAAAAGTGGTTAAGATCTCCAAACAAATGTATTGAGCTTAAGATATGAACCAAAATCACAAGACATTTGGACTTACGCTGGGCTTTACTAAAAAACATGTGACTTAGACAAGAAACAAAGTTGACTCAAGCGCTTTTTCGCTTGGATAACTTCCCTTCTTTCAAACGTTTACATATATTTAATTACTGTAACCGGAGATTTTAAACAACTAATTATTTGATTAATTCAGAATTCACCCTATACTATGCAACAAATTCAAAATAAGGAAACGGATACAAGAATGCCAATGTGATTCATAGCGCTCGATTTTTAAAGTTTTATATATCAAAACAGATTCGTTGTTAACAAGGATTTTTTTAGATAAATAAATATTATGAACATAAATTTATATTTTTTAATAATATATTCCGCTTTTATACGTTTAATATATTGGGGCTCTGCGCCAGATATGCGCTCAAAAAAGAACCAAATTCCTATTCTAAAAAAGATTTAAAGTTTTTCTAGAGCAGAAGAACCCAAAGTATTTAGAGCCGCGACCCATTTTTTAGTACGAAGAACTTTAACAACCCATCTAGCTTTGATATGGAATTGGCAAGGTGAAGCATGGTTATTTTTACTAATTGTTTAAATTTTATTATTACATATAGTTTTCTTTAACTTATCTATTTCTGATGAAACAAATAGCCGAAGCTATTGTTGATGCATTTTAGAGAGGATACTACCTCATAGATATCATATTCTGAAAATTGAAAAATGACACCTGGACACGGGAATCGA
>CABFOW010004758.1:26083-36556 GCA_902141385.1 Timema californicum | reverse complement strand
GCTGATGGCTGCGTTGTCTGATGGCTGTGATCTTAGATAATCACATGTTTATAAGCTGACGATTTCCACGTCTATCTAAGACTCTGCCTTAAACTATGAGTGAAGAATGACCATGGGCACGGGGTGAATCCTGGATAGATCAGTGGTAAGAGCATTGGCGTACTAAGCTGAAGGTCCCGGGCTCGATTCCCGTGTCCAGGTGTCATTTTTCAATTTTCAGAATATTTTATCTATTTCTAATAATAAGGCGCATGCGAAGGGTGCGCTTGTCTCCGGTATCTATTGATGACGTCAATGACGACCACTTCACAGGCACGAAAATGAACCCAATTCCCCTATCCTTAAATTAGGCAACTTATTTTCTAATTATTCTTTTATTTTCGTTTTTACAATGTCTATTTTTTTCATTATTCTCTATTTTCAATAAACCGCCTTTGTGGTCTAGTGGAGAAAGGTTCTTGCTACAAATCCAAAGATCCAGATTTTCTGGGCGTTTGAAACGAGATCAACTCAGCCTCTCGAAGACAAATGGAGAACTACTTGAAAGAAAAAGTAACGGTCCTGGTCTAAAAAACTGAGATTAGCGGTCGGGGGGTTCATTGAGCTTACCACACAACACCCTATATCCGGAGATGTTGGCACTACCTACGACAACAGACGGCAACCACTAGGTCGGCGTGGTTTGATTGCGGGCTGACCCAATAGAAGTTTTTTTTCAAATTCCAAAAACATTTTTCGAGCCTACATAAAATCAGCTTGCGACCAATAGTTTGGCAGTCGCTGTCCTAGAGTGTTTCTAGATAATGTAATTACTATAGGATATATTATAAATTGTAAAATAGCCTAAAAAGTATTTTGTTACTATAATTTGGCATCACTTATTAATTATAAAGCTAGAAAGTGTTCTGTCCATAATAAACGCGGTGCTACTTAGACTAATACGATCTGCAAATGACGCGCAAATTGAAATCAAGAAGGCGGTTGATGCTATCAATTAATTGGTGGGCGGGTCTAACCTTCGGACCTTTCCCTGTCTCTCCCTCACGTACTATTAGCCAATCATTGGAAATCAATTCTGGTGGGTAGGCGAACCAAAGAAGGGATCTTCAGTCTATAGAGTGCCTTTTACATAACGGTAAATACAATTTAATTTCTGAAGGGTAGGTAAATCGAGACAGGCGTTTATCAACTTATTAAAATAACATTACTAAAATTGTATAACTTCTTAAAGACTTTCTTTTTTAGTCTCCAATGTAATTTGAAGGTAAAGTTACTCAGTGGTAGAAATCTTTCTTTTTTGGCGGGGCCAAGTCAAGGTTTACCGGTAATGACTTTTTCCTGTCCAAGTGTTAACATAGTGAATTTAATTCATTTTTAAGTTTTCCTGATTTTTAAAAATCACTAAAAAAATCTACAAACAGAAATAATAAAATAATACAGGTATTGAATTTAATTTACCAAGTGATGACATTACATGTTCACAAGTTGAGCGCGTTTATCTTTTCATGCCAGTTAATGAGTACCACAGTATTATAAGCTATTCTATTAATCTGACTAGTATATGTTTATTTTTTGATACCTGTTCATTGTGTTTATTTTTTGATACCTGTTCATTGTGTTTATTTTTTGGTACATGTTCATTGTGTTTTTGGATTGACATTTTTAGTACGAAATTTATCTGTGATGCAATATTTACTGTTCCAGATATTTTAAACTTACGTGCATTTTCCAAATGAATTGCATGTTTCTCGTGTTTTTAAATATCTTTTACTTAAATGGTTAAGGTCTTTACAGCCCCTCACCAACAAATAATAAAAAATTAAAACAAAATAAGCTCTGTTTTTTCTTCACTCGCAGTTAAACACAGTTGCTTGGCAAACCAAGCATTATAAAAACTTCTTTTTTTCTTGCCATCCACCTGGATAAATGTAAAGTCATTAGACTGATGTTCAATTAAGCGTTTAATTTCAAGTTTTTCTTGCATTTTTAATGAAAAAACTAGGTTTTAATAAATAATCTACTCTATTCATTTTAACTAATCATTTTTACGTGTCATCTTACTTCCTGGGCCTTAACACATACTAAAATAGATATATAAACGCAAAAACCAAATATATATCTCATTTGACGTAGAGCGGGCTAGATCAGGCTGGCCCCAATCGCTAGTGTGAAGCTCGCACAGGAATGGTGGAGGGATTGTCCTTGAGAAACATCTCACAATGGGTGTGGCTTCTAGAGGGCTTTGTCAAAGATGGGCACATGGCAGCTTCTGTATTCAGTCACTAGAGCGTTGGTACAGTTCTCGTGTGACGTTTGAAACAAGGTATGAATAATCTTGACTGACATACTGTAAAACAAATCCAATAATTCACTGCGAGTAGAAAATATTGTTCCAATTCATATTCGTGTTTTTTCCAAAACATATTATAGAATAAAAAGAAAGAAAGAAAAACTATTTTTTATGTATTTTTTTTAAAGTGTTGATGGGACTTGGTGTCTGTTGGCCTCTAAGGTATTTAACGGTTCTGGTTTTAGTCCCGGTTCTTCCAATGAACATTTTAAGGTTCCAGTTTTGTTTCCGGTTAGAGAAAAAATTAAAGTTCCTGTTATTTTGGTTCCTAATTAGGTTTAAGTTCTTTTAATTTTTAATCTTATAGCTAACTACCATTATAAGATTCAAAAATAGTAAAAAATACATTAAAAATATCTCACAACAAATGGTTATCTTAAAAAATTACAGAGGAATATATCCAACTTTGACAAAAAAAATCTAAAAAAAAGGGAAATTAATATAGTATTCAAAAACAAGACTAAGTTAAAGAAGATTTTAAGAAATAATTTAAGAACCAATAAGAGCCTTTTTGAATCTAACTATTTATATATCGATACTAATTAAGTTACGGTTATGATTTTCAATTAATTTATTTTTAGCGTTCCGGTTCCTTTAAATAGACTGTTAATTTGGGTTATCAGTTCTGGTTCCGGTTCGAATCCCTGCTCACTACTTATGGCCGGTAAACACGGGCAATGTTTCTGTATTAAATTGATAAAAAGTCAATAATTATCGTGTGAGCGTACTATCGGTACAATAAGAAACTATTATAAAAGCTTGGACTTAACCTATAACTATAATTTCAGTAAAAGTTAATCTATTGTCTAAGAACGAACGCATCGCCCTTGAGTACTTAGAAGAGTATAGTCTCTTTTACTGGAAACCGGAAAGCCGAAGATTGAAACAAGGTCGGTGTGTCGAGATGTGTTATCCTAAAATGTTTTCCAACCCTCCTTCAGCGCAAATGTGACTATATTTTTCTAAATTATACCTTTACCTTCCCCAAAAGTATGAACCAGTATAAATATGCGGTAGTACAAATCGGGCAGTTAGAAACAAAACAAGGTAAGATTTAAAAAAAAATTGTCTTGGAGGAAGATGGAGAAGACGACTTAGTTCAAATAATAACTATTAAGACTATCTTTGGTGGCCGTATGGTCTAAGGCGTAACTTTCGCAATATAATTAGCTGCTAATGATGAGGAGATAGGGTTTTTAATCTCTGTCAGGTGTATTGTGGGGTGGTTTTCCCTGAATGGCTTTCCACTCTTCCTCCACAATGCGGGTACGCTTCCTCTAAATTCATCTTTGCTTATGCCTAACGCCCTAGCGTAGTTAGTTCGTATGCGTGTAGCTCTTGCAAGTATTAAGAGACGGTGCTCTCTCTCTATATAAATATATTATTTAAAGAATACTAATTATAAATGAAATAGTGTTGAGCTAGATTGCCGAGAACGGGGAGATCGAGGTTCAAAACCTCGCTCGGGTGAGCTGAGGTTGGTTTTTCCCAAATGGTTTTCCACTCTCTCTCCACGCAAATTCGGGCTAGCTTCCTATATATTCAACCTTTCAATTCCTAATCCATCAGCGTAATTAGTACTCAAGCGTATAACCCAAAAGGGTAGTAGGACGCGGTGCTAAATAAAAACAAAAAAAATGAAATAGCATATTTGTGCGTTAAGTTTTCCAGTCCTCGGGCTACTCTGAAACACACCAATAAAGAGCAGGTGCACTTACCGTGGCTAGACGTCATGGACGGGAGCTCGGCGGTCCTCCCGGCTGGGGGCGGTGACGTAATGCCTGACGGGCGGCAGAGGCGGGGGCGGTAAGTAGTCCTCGGGCCGCCTCGGGGGCAGATAGTACACTAGGCAGGAGACCCCCACCAGGAAAAGGAAAAACACGAACACCACGTCGAACATGAGCAGAGAGTTGAAGGTCATGAGCTGCATCCTAGCTACCGCATTCCTCTTCGGAGGTTTCGGCGACTTTAAGGCTTCCGATGGTATTTAATTCTTTAAACAGTCAAGCATCACGAGTCGTGAAGCGGCATTGTTTGGAATACGCTTCGACATGTGTGACCGCCGCACTGTTATGAACGCTCTTTAACAAACACAGAGCTTATTCTCACATGTTAATATTTTGAACACGCCTTAACAGTTCACGTCCAAATCATCTGTCTTGGAAAATAACTCCACAACTGTCGGGAATATATTAATGACAAAAGTTTGATTTTCAGACGCAGTTTTTTCGTTATTATGTCGCCTTATATTGATAAACGCGGCCGGCAAACCATCCACAATCTCGGTTGTCAATCGTTGAAAACATACTTCGCGCGTCAGTGCACAGCACCCATGTTGTTTTTTTCGACACTTCCACTAAATAATTTAATGTTTAAAAATGTTCTGGTCGAAAGAACAAATAAAATTATATTCCTTCTTTTTATATTTTTAGATATTCATTTTGCTTGCAGACTTCTCTTGGTTTGAATATATTAAAAATGTAAGACCCAACAATACGATTGCGTTTTGGGATGGATCAGTAAGTTTAATAGTTTTTTTTAATCTTCTTAAAATAAAAAGTGAGAAAGAAAACAAATATATGTTAAAAATGTAAGATTACAAATAAGGAATGAATTAACACATAACTTAGTCTTATTGTAATACCAATAAAAATAAGATACAAAAAATCATTATAACTCCCATTTCAAACAAAATACCAATAGTAGGATTCTGAATTCACGTAAACTTATTCAAAGACGATGGTAAAAAAAATGCAATGATTGAAATATGCAAATTACTTTGCAATACGATGGTAAATTTATATTTAAAAAAAATTCCAATTTACTCTTTAATAACATTGGTTAAAATAATATATCCAAATATTTATTACTAATTCCATAATATGATGGGGTCCAATACCTTACCTCAGTTGGTATAGTGTCTGTCTACTGAACTAAGGGTCACCGGGTTCGATTCCTGGTATGGCCGAAGGTGTAATTGGTGAAATGTGGAGTTCCTCTTTCATAGTGAAGCCCGGGAGCTCGATGTTGTGTCTGTTCTAGGTTTAAGTTAGTTTACAAGTCGTGTGCTGATATAATCAGTCGGTTCAGAAAGTGCACGTTGAATACCTCAAATAAATGAAATAATAAATAATTACAAACAAATAGCATATAAACTAAATTAAATAGAAAACATAAACAACTGAGCGTAAATATAAATCAATCACGTTGTATTTATAAACACAAACGTTACAAAACGCATTGGTGAGTACTAAGTCTAGTTGTTGTTAATCTCTTAGAATCCAGTTTTCTTGGGACTGAAAGCTACGATTCTAATCACAGTAGGGTGTAATCGGTGTGTATTTTACTATTCTTCCTCCTAGTGTGCCCCAGGGTGTGCACTCCGTGTGTCTGGGTAGTTTTTATTTATTGGTGGGGAACGTGCGGTTCATGGCGCCGGGAACTCTTCCCGCGACGTGTAGAGAAGCATACTCTCTCGACGAATATCAAACATCAAGTGTGAGCTTTTGGCAATGTCTCGCTGTGATTTTCCCTGACTCCCTATCCACATCCGGATGCCCCAGGTCATTACTCGGCTTCTAAACATGCTCAAAGTAAAAAATGGCTGGCAATGGTTCAGTACGACGTTGTGACCCCCTTTTCAAATCCAGGTGCCTCAGGTCATTAATCAGGGACTAAACATGTTCAAATAGTAAAATACGGGCTAGCACTGGCTCCACTGTGATTTTACCCGAACCCCCTTTCCACAACCGGCGTAGATCGGGGGTGAATATATAGGGGGAGGGGGTCACTTGGTCGACTATTTATAAGCGCCTGTAGAGTAGATCACGTTGGACAAGTTAAAGCAGCTGGTAAATATTGTTGACGCCATGCAGACCATGAAATTGTGTGATCTAATCGTAGATCAAAAGTACTCGGTGGATAAACTAAAAGCGGTCAATACAAAGTTCGGGTGACGCCTAATAGCATATCTAGATGGAGAGTTTTGTGTATTTTTACCCTGTCGTTTTGGTATCCTAACGGATGAAGACGTCTGTGATCTTAATAAGAAAAAAACTTATATTTACCTGCACCGGAGTAAAACCTGGTACACCTACAATTGTGAACTTTGAACGCGTTTAAGAGACGGGCAGCAGCAATGAGCAGTTAACAACATCATCAGGCAAAAAAAGGTTTAACATAGGTGCAAGAGTTAAAGACGTGTAATACTTAATTGCACAGTAGACAGGTTACATATTCAACAAATAATCCAGCACGTTTAGCGGTCAGATAAGCTCACCATGCTTATAAACGGCTATATTGATTTAACGTTTGTGGGTCATACGATTTCGGGGCGTGCCTATATGACAGCAGAAAATATTCACAGTGTGGCCGTGAGCGATGGACATGAAATATACAAATTAGTGAACCCCGACAGAGAGGAGCGAGGCTACATCGAGTTATGTGACTAACTGTCACACGATCAGATCGACTAAAGTACTACCCTACGAGAATCGAGGAGACTTACCTGTGTGATATGACATGTGCTTTGTACACTTTCCGCAAAGGGGACGTTGTGATCGTGATGCCCAGGCCTCCACACAACCCGCCACAACCCTTCACGACGCCACAGCCACCGACTCCGCCCCCAGAGTCACCAGCATACCCGCCGCAAGAGTCGTCCGCCTACCAGACATCAGAGCCACCCGCGTACCCGCCACCAACGGAGGTGGAGGTAAAGTCCAAAGAACTCATTAATCTTGAGGATTTTTAAATGTACAAAACTTATTCAAATGTTAAAATGATGGGTGAAACGTCCGATGACTACATAATCGGTTTGGGCAGTTTCGGTAACGTCTTCCTATTATTTGATTGTAAGCGATTTAAATCTAAACCAGAATGTATAATATATCTCAAAGGACAAAGTGTGATGATTTAAATCTAAACCAGAATGTATAATATATCTCAGAGGACAAAGTGTGATGTTTAAAAGTGAATTTAAAAACTAGGCACGTTCATGTTGCCGTAGACTTATTTGACCACGTTACTATTCTTACACAATCTGATGACTTCATCAGAGCTAGCGGTGACATTTTGAAACATGTAGAAGATAACTCAACTTATGAGTAGAGGGCGTTGCTGCTTGAGCGAAGTGGACAGGGATATTTATTTACATCATTTCTTTCGCTGCATCCCCAGTTGCCATTATCTCATTTAAATGTAGCGGGTCCTACGCAAAGCTACCCAATATTATTCAACATAAACATCATTGTCATCAAACGACTTCCAATCCTGCTTACCAGGATACCTGTTGGGACGAGGAGGTATTGTACAATGCATTAGACCTGATATAGAGAGAGGAATACAACCGTGTCAAGTGCTTAAACGAACTTAATAAAAACAAATTTATAACGTTGTGCTATCGGAAGAGGCCAGCAACGATCCAAACATAATTGTGCTTGATGGTATGGGAAGAGTAAGAATAACAGGTAAAAACTTTGGAGACACTGTCAATAGGTGTTCTAGCGCCTCTCAGCGTGTCTTGAACTATTTTGGAGGTGACTCCAAATTTAATAATGCCAACATCAATGTGGGATCAGCTGTGAATATATTGAGAACAAGTGTCTTGAGGGTGTGAGCTTGTGATGGTTTTATGGATGGGACAATTTTCACTGGAACCCATGTTGCAACATTTGCAGCGGTATATGTGCCTTATGGTCTTCATAATATGACGTGACGATGTAGTCAAAAGGGACCTCCGTGCGGTGGGTGACGGCTGAGTTTTACTATGTATTCCACCTGTCTGGCAATAAGGGATTTGGCCTTCACCAGCTCAACTCGTAGATGAACGATTTAATTGATTTCTATAGTACACAAATGAAACACATATTTAGGATATATTAATTATTATAGTTCCGCCTTGAACAATATCGAAAATAGTCACCCTAAACTCAACTTAAGGGCCATTTTCAATATTGATTACAAATGACTTTCCAGATACCGCAATGAATAAACAAATATGAAACAGAAAAATATTAGGATGGGCAAACCATACATGATCAAGTGATTGTTGAAGATCACAAGACTTGCTAAATACGGCATTTTCTCTCTCTCAAAATCCAAATATAGCCATCCCAGCACCCCGTTAATCGGATGTGGAAAGGAGGTTAATTGACATAACAATACATTGCTCACGGAAAATAACCTCGGTGGAGAGGGATGTGGGTGAGGGAATAACGGAAAATTAACCAGACGTGGAAATTATGTTAATTGACATCACAATACACACTCTCGCTCATGTAAAATAGACTCGGTGCTGTACCACGTGGTCATACACACTACTTATAATATTTAAATGTGTAGTCTAGTACACACGCCTTGGAACCATAATTCCTCTTGTCGGTTAGGACCAAATCTAATTAAAACCTTCTTACTTAATCACCCGTAGTCTCCAGAACATAGCACACCCACAGTGGGGATCCAATACCCCCAACCAATTATTCATGCACTCCATCTTGGCATGTGCGTCATCAACCCATTATGATTCACCTGATCATGCCTCATAGGGGGAGAGGAAGGGCCTCAACACATTTATCCTGGCTCCATGTGTGCGATGAATGTCCTGCCCTTTTAAATGTGAAGTGGTTATCTTCACAAGGGAGACCCAAGTACTTGCTGCCCATATTCACGGGCGATACTTAGTAAATATCCCCGTAAATAAACATGTAAAAAAAAAGAAGGCAACTATCACGAAATAAACCGCAAAGTATCTGCTACGAAAATTAGGATGTAGTCACACGGTCATTGTGTTCATCCTTGTTTCAGGAATACTTTTTGAAAATATTTTGTGTATTTAGGCCCTATAAATTATATTATGAACATATATATAAATTAATTAAAAACCCCTACCTCAAACTTGTATTCAAAACCAAGATTACATCTTTTAATTGGTTCGAAGGAAAATAAAATCATTGTTCAATTTGCTAAATTAATACTTATAGTACCTATCCCACGATTGCTTCTGTACTTAAACATTTTTGTAACCTACGACCTGCGCTACTTTTAAATTAGGCACACGTTTACTTGATAGCTACACCTGGCCAAGATTCTAACCTCAACCTAACCATCACCAGCAAACTAGACAAAATGAATTTGAAATTTACATCACGTGACCACTGGCGCAAGTAAAAGACTATTATTATAAATACATACGTCTCAATTTTTTTTAGCACAGCGTATTACTACCCGTTCAGGTTATACGCCACCCTCAGTACACCCGACCAATATTCGAACCTCGATCTCCCCTTCATCGGCAGTCTAGTATAGCGCAAGATTAAGCCTTAGACCACGCGAACGCCGAAGCAGCGGGCTACCTCTAAGTCGTATTAGTAAAGTTTATTAAGTGTTACAAAAACTGTTGAAAGTTGTATGGATAACAAATAAAAAAATTATGAAAACGTAATTCCAAATTTAGAGTCGCTTCTTAGCAAAATTAACGAATAACTAATCAAATTGCAAACACTTATAAACACAAATTGATAATGTGAAGAAGCTGAGGTAGAAGTAAAGAAATAGATATGAGCAAAAGAACTCAATCCTGCAAAAGTAGCACTTAATCTAAAGTTTGAGCGCATTAAAATATACGTCTACTCTATCTGATCCGTCGAGTTGGTTATATACTTAAGAACGCAGCATTTCTAAAGACTTGTCTGGTTACATAAACAAGGAGAAGAAGGACTTAGCATTCTCTTATTATTCCAGAGTTTCATCAGTTTGCTTACCCTCAGAACTCGGGGTCCTGAAACTTGTGCGACAGGGTTAACAGCTGGGTGAGGCTGAAGGAGCCGCGGTTTAACTTATAACCTCTGTGCTCGTATTTTGATAACCTGAATATATGAACAAAAACTCGTAATAAATATACACGACTAAATCAAACACGCACTTCACAAAATATAGAATGCAAAGAAAAGCTTTTAACAAATAAACTCTTGCGTTCTGCTAAATATAGCAATTATTCACAAATATTTTCTTCACAAGTAATAATCATCCCCTCCCAACGCAACCCCTTTCATCTTTGTTGTAGTCTCTCACCAGGAATGTGTATTTTATAATTAAACACGCAAATAGGATACAAAGTTCATCAT
>CABFOW010004757.1:26753-51521 GCA_902141385.1 Timema californicum | reverse complement strand
GGCTTTCTTCATCAAATTTACTCTTAATAGTTTATTTTTCCTTTTTCTTTAGTTTTATCAATTTCCTTTATTATAAAATAATGAGTTGAATTGAAAGTGTAATAGGCCTACAGTGTATTTTATAGTAAGATGCTTACTCACTGTTCCCTTACAAATTATCTAGGCTAGACCTAAGTTTGTGTCAACATATAAAAAAAAACTTGGCACAAGAACCTTAGGTGTAGCCTTGGTTAGATAATGTGTATGATATATATGTGTAACGTTTCCTTGAATTGAATTAACTTGAGGGTGATTCTGTTTGCGATTAATATATTGCTAGGGACAAAGTCTCACACAAAACTAAGCCCTGCATGATATAACCTCACTTCATTTATTGAGGATCATCCCTTTACCAAAACTTCATGGCATCACTTTGTATGAAGGTGTATGTACCTGTATGCTTTGACTTGAGGGTTGGCTATCATGGCAGCCTCCAGGTGAAAGCGACCATCTCCCAAGTATATAAGAGCATCAACATTAGACATCACAGGAGCTGTGCACCCTAAAATCTCCCCAGGAGACAAAGGGCGGCTCTGAGGTATCGTCACTTGATAGCCTTCTTGCTCTAGTTCCAGAGCTACTGCCTGGAGCGTGGCGACAAACTGGATCGTACTGACCAGACCTAACCTCAATGTTGTCGGGAAATTGAGTCTGACAGTCTCGAGAAAATGCAGTGTGTCGATCTTAATATCTACAAATATGTAGAGTACTTTAATACCACTGGTTTGATCCACTGGTATGAGGCAACTGTGTCCGTAGTGAACCAGAAGATCCACGTTCAGAGCCAGTGCTGTGTAATCGTCAATACAGCATGCCCCATAGGTAACGTCCGCCATAATAACTGTGTCAGCCTCTGTGAATTGCTCGATAATATCGGATATTGTGATGGCGAACATGAGCAGCCCTTCGGGCATTTGAAGAGCCACCCTCTTGGACCCCAGTTGCTGAATGCGCCATATCGTTTTATAGATCTCGAAATTGTAATTTTCCGGTAATCTCTGGATGGCGTTCAGCAGACCAACATTTTGAAGGAGCTCGTCCGGAATTTTGTTAGTGAACTTAACCGACGGCTTGACAACTTTACGATCTGGGTTGGCTTTCACGACAATTACGTTGTCNAACATTTTGAAGGAGCTCGTCCGGAATTTTGTTAGTGAACTTAACCGACGGCTTGACAACTTTACGATCTGGGTTGGCTTTCACGACAATTACGTTGTCTTCTGTCATTTCTAATACTGATACCTAGGGTCTATATTAATTATTTATTATATGCAATAAATATCTAAGTTCGCTAACACGTATTAAATATAACATAATGTCACAAATTTCTTAACGAAAAACAGGTTTTCATTACCACTTCACACTCTGAGAGCTAAATGGATCTATGCAATACAGTTACTACATAAATCCATTTGCAAAAAATATATAGTGAATACTCAGCAAATTTGCATTTTTTAGCAGAGATCAGGCTGAATGGCTCTGCACATAGAATAGGCTCCACAGCCACAAAAACTATGTATACATGACCAACATATGAAAAATGAATTAAACTAACACGGGAATATGGGTCTAAAAGAAATCATACCTAGCACCAGAGAGCATGAATAGTTGTAAAATGTCTCATAGAGAACGTTACAGCAAAATAATAATTCAATAAAGTCTAATAGATAGCGTAAAACCACGAATATGGTTGTTTAAGATCGCCAAACTAAGTTGCAAATATTTTATTTGAATTCGCGACAAGAAAATTTGTGACACGAGGACATGGTTTTTCTAAAATTCTATTTTGAATCCGGCGAGAAAAACAATTCCTAAATAGCTGTAAAACTTGGCTCTTCTGAGAATTTAGATAACATCAACTTTTGAATTACATCACTCAAAAGAAACTATCTCTAAGATGCTGCGGTTTCTAAATTTGAAATTGTGGCACAAGCACTTGGGGGATTGTACACTAGCCCCCGTGGCTTCTTTGATGCTGACTGGCAGCTCACAGCTGACTTATGACAGTCAATATTTAGGGATATACCTAAATTTTGACTGTCAGAAGTAACAGCTGCTAAACACAGGTTTTTGCAGATCATATGGTTCAGCGTAGGGATACATAATTTGGTTTGATAACTTTTCAAAGCCGTCAGCTGTCAGTCAGCACCAAAGAAGCCATGGGGTTACTGTAGTAACAGGTGCCTGCAGCAATCCTACAGGGATGTTGCACCTGATTTTTCTGGAAATTTTGAGAAAATTAACTTTGTTCTTACATCACACATGAAAATAGCTCGATGGGTCACCATTTTAAGGTGCCTACAGCAATCCTACATAGCTGCGGAACCTGGTTCTTCTAAAAAAAAATTTGGAAAATTAACGTTGTAATTACATTTGACTTGAAACTGTCAGTCTATGTTCGCAACTTTAAGGCGCCCCAATTTCCATAAAATGGAATTATGTAACCTCTGCCTAATCTGTGTGTGGGGTTTCTCTATAGTAAAACACCTGTTTGCCTGATTCTACCCAACTCTCTCCTGAACATATAAACTCTTGTAGAGCGACTAAATCTAGTTTGAAAATACTTAGCTCATTAATTATTGATTGTAGCTCGCCTGTTCTATATAAGCTCCCAATGTAAACGCTGTCGGTCCAACCTACAGCATTTGTAAATTTGAGCGATGAGCTAGTGTACATAATATTTAAACAAGAAATATAAAAGTTATCACCAGGGAAGCCTAATTTGACATACTCATAATATTTGTCCCATGTAGCTAGATAACCTAGTAATAAGAAGAGAAGGCAGTAGTGTTAATAAATAACATTAAACAATCGTAAAATTATTTCATTGAATACAATTAAAATACGAACTGAATAATACAGCAGGGCAATGTTTTATTAAATAACCCGCCTCGGTGGCGTAGTTGGCTAACGCGCTAGTCGTGTTGAGCTTGACTGCTGAGTACGGGAGATCGAGGTTCGAATCTTGGTCGGGTGAACTGTACAACCACTTAAACTTTGTATTAAATTAGCCTTAGAATCACAACTGGGGCTAGCTAGGTGAGTGATACAATTTCTGTTGTGTCATGTTGTAACAAGGTTACAGATAAATATACAATATAAATAAATCAAAGGATAAATATACAATATAAATAATCAAATGTTAAATACACAGCAAACTGTTGGTTTTATACGGCAATCCTCACTAAGTGTGCTCGTCCCATATACACTTAGTCTTACAGTCTCCCCTAAGTGTGCTCTTGGCGCAATTTATAATATAGAAATTGAGACACCTTAAATTTGACGATCTATAGGGCTATTTTCGTGTTAAATGAAACTCAAAGTTAATTTTCTTAAAACTCAGAAGAATCAGCTTCCATAGCTATGTAGGAGCTTTTTATTCATCAGATTTAAAACAATTCCATAAAAACATTGTTCTCGTTTCACAGATTCAAATTTGAAATTTTGATACCTTAATTTAGAGATTAAAAAAACGATATTTTTATGGTTTTGTGCTATCCATGAGACGTTTTAGAAATATATTTACCATATAGCTTATCTATGAGACTTTTTAGAACTATATTTGGTTTTAGGCGTTATCTATGATTACTTTTTTTTTAAAACTATACTTGTGCCTAGTTTAATTTGTTTTTAATGTTGGCTAAAAACAGTTTATTTTTATTATGAATGTGAAACTTTTCAACCCGCTGTTTTTGTTTTGATCGGGTATACAGGTTAAAACTATTTTTTGTGAAAATTATACTTGAAAACTTTTCTCAATTATTAAAAATGAATTGTTGCTCGGTAGAAGGCTGTTTTACATCTACAACTAATTCTAACCTTAAATTGTTCCGTTTTCCAAAAGACATGGCCAGGTAAATTGTGGCTGTCAGCCATAATTGTGCTGTTGCCATCTATTTGGACAACTTGTAGATTTTTTTAAATACAAATTTCTTTAATATGTTATAAATTCATGAATAAGTTAGACATAATTTTTTTCAACGAATTTTTTTCAATGAGGAAATAATGCAGGGCATAAACCATCTTTGCTTAATTGGTTCTAAAACACACATTTCTGGGCAGACACCCAACTAAGCTGAAGAGGGTTGGCTTGGGATGGTGTAGTTATTACTCCTTAAAAGATAATTATTAATCAATATGCCTATTATATTTAGCAGCATACAAGAGCTCAGCTCATGTCTTTTATTTGTATGTATATTTTTGAGTTTCCATTTGCATAGCACATGTTTGATTTAGAGAGCTGATTAATTATGAGTTTTTATTCATAATTTTAGAATTTTTAACTTATTTTATAGGTCATTTATTGATCATTTTTAGTCAATCAAAATCTGGGCCCTGGTTATTATAATTATTTTATTTAATTAGTTATGTAAAAACAAAGGGGAATATAATTATTCAAGCCCAGTCAGATCACAATAAGCTCTAGAATAATGCTGCACTGCGAACATTTGGAACAACAATGGATTGCTTTTTTGTTATTCAAACAATCACCAGCTAGTGGTTTTGGACCATAAACACGTTTATGTATATTTACTATTATCACAAACAGTATCATATAAATTAACCTATTTAAAAAAATCTAAAAAAGTGAGAGAGGGTGGCCTATCATTCAGCCTTGTTACCCATTACAAT
The DNA here is from genome assembly GCA_902141385.1 of Timema californicum. NCBI lineage: Eukaryota > Metazoa > Arthropoda > Insecta > Phasmatodea > Timematidae > Timema > Timema californicum. The sequence goes on along the minus strand of CABFOW010004757.1, from coordinate 46,850 downwards.
TGAACCCTCTAACAATTTTAAACTTACACAATTATTATAGAGCTATCTCAATAAATTATTTGCTCAGTCGGTATAGCTCACTTGCGGGCTCACACTATTAAGTTTTATTATGGTATTTACTTGGCTAACTTAACTTAAATTTCCATGCAAACTTAATTACAACTTCAATTGATATTGATAAAATAAATAGTTTAAAATCACACATAATATTAACATGCACAGTAACTTATGAGTCACAGATTACAATAGGGAGTTTTACATTCGGGTCATTCCATGTCAAATCAACCAAAAAAAATTCAAATTCAAATTCACCATCACCGATTTCAACCAAACTCAAAATTCTGATAGTATCTATGGAAAAAGTGATTCCTAATTTTTTTCAGATTTTTTTCAGGTACGGTTTTTTATATACAGCTGCCAAAATATTTCAAAATTTGTAAAAAAAGACATGCATTATAATTTTGAATTGCCTGTAACTTAGACCCTATTTAAGATAAAGAGCTGTATAAGGTCTCATTTTAAAGCTCATTAACTGGGCTTTAAAATGATATTTAACATGATAGGGTCTCAAGCAATCTCATTTTACAAGCAATCATTTCTTTTTTGTTTTTTGAAAATTTCCAAAAGTAGTTTTTTTTAAATATGAAAAAAAAATATTTTGTTTATCCGACCTTTTTCAACAAATTCTGTAAGTTTCAAACTGGGATCATAATGGGATTATAAATAAACAATTTTTCATTGATAACATGTTGATTTTATACAGTCAACACTTGGCAGTATGTTTTACAATCAACTATAGGCCTACACATTTTAATTTATTAATCTAAAATAATATTTATTATAATTATTCAATGAAAATATTACTTACATTAATATTTATTTAATAAGTTTTTAATTAATTGCGTAAGTAAATAAATTATAATTAATAAAGTCAAGTATAGCTTTACTTTATTTTTACATGGGAAGTGGTATTTTCCTGAACTGCACACAATGCATGCATGTTCTAACAGGCAGAGAACTATGAAGAAATCACCACATTGCTCAACCTTCACACAACCAATTAGTCAGTGTTCAGCTGTGGTGAGAGCAATCAGTGTTTAGGCATTTCTCTCTCTATATTGAATTAAAGTTACTTTCTATAAAGGTGTATGTGTTTGTCTTTAGACTATTAGTGAATGTGAATATTCTATGATTGGGACATTTTATTTTGTATAAGTCTTAGTGATTTTTTTAACAATACAACTTTTATGCTTTGTTTAAATCTGAATATTTTTTAATTCATTGTAAGAGAAGTTATAAATATGGATGGATCAACATCAAAGACAAAAGTGAATTTGTTTTGTTGCAATCCACTCAATAAACCAAAACATAATTATCACAATAAGAACTTGAGATTGGTGAATAATAATCTGCTACACAAGTTCAGTTCAAAGATTAAGTCTGGTGATAAGATATGTGACAGTTGTCGCAAATTATTGTCAAATTCTGTGAATAAAGATCAATCTACAGAGCCTCCCTCTGATGATACAGATGATGATTCACCCCAAGAAATTAATATTTCTTCTCCTGAAAAAGCGGATGCTCTGGCTTGTTTGAACCGTAGCCTAATTGCTATAAACGAGTCACCGATAAAAAAGCACAGATTATTAGAAAAGATATACCCAGCAGAAAAGCTTAAAAGAGTAAGTGAAGCTTTTAAATTCAAAGTGCTGGAAACCAGTGACACTTCTGATAGTTTGGAAACTCCTTCCCCTGGTGATGAAATACTTCTCCAGATGAAAGAAAAGTTTCGAACAACTACAGATAAAAGTGTGATTATGCAAATCCTTACTACATTACCTTATAGCTGGACCGTACAGAAAATTCAAGATGAATTTGGTGTAGCTAATTACACAGCCCGTAAAGCTAAAATACTCCAGAAAGAGAAAGGAATTATGTCATACCCTGATTCAAAACCTGGAAAAACATTGAAGCCAGAAATTGCTGCAAAAGTACAATCTTTTTATAAGAGTGAAGAAGTGAGCCGTATCATGCCAGGGAGGAAATACTTTGTCTCGGTTAAAGTATGTGGAAAACGGGAGCATATCCAAAAACAACTTATCCTATGTAATTTAAAAGAACTGTTTGTACATTTTAGGGAGAAACACTCAGATATTAAAATTGGATTTTCTAAGTTTTGTGAACTTAGGCCAAAATACTGTGTTCTGGCAGGAGCAAGTGGTACACACAGTGTCTGTGTGTGTACAATACATCAAAATGCTAAGTTGAAGGTAGCACAGTGTAAATTCCCAGAATTAAGAGAAGGTGAAAAACTGATAAAAACATACCAAGATGCTTTACAAACATTGATATGTGATAATCCATCTGAATCATGCTACTTTGGTGAATGTTCAAACTGCCCAGGAGCAGATGTTTTACGAGCTAGGCTGGAATATTGTTTTGAAGTAAACTGTCTTGAGAATGTGACATTCAAGCAGTGGGTTATAATTGATAAGAACACCAGCTTAGAGACTTTCACTAAACCACGTGAGGAATTTATTAATGATTTTATTGAATCCCTTCCCAAACTTCTGAGACACAGTTTTATTGCAAAACAGCAATCGTCATTTCTTAGTCATCTTAAGGAGGTACTAAAAGAGGGTGAGTTCATAGTGCTTTGTGATTTTGCTGAGAATTACTCCTTTATCTTGCAAGATGCTGCGCAGGGATATCATTGGAATAATGCACAAGCAACAATTCATCCATTCTCCATCTACTCAAGAAGTGACCTAAGCGGCGAGTTGCAGCATACCAGTTTCGTAGTTATTTCTGATTGTCCTATCCATGACACCATTGCTGTTCATTGTTTTCAACGGGTACTCATGGATTTCATGAGGTCGCACTTTACTCCAACTCCATCGAAAATATACTACTTTTCCGATGGATGTGGAGCACAGTACAAGAACCGACTTAATTTCTTTAACCTGTGTTTACATGAGGAAGACTTTGGGGTCAAAGCAGAGTGGCATTTCTTTGCAACCTCCCATGGGAAAAGTTCATGTGATGGGATTGGTGGCACTGTGAAGAGACTGGCTGCAAGGGAAAGTCTACGCCTTGTTTATAATGAGCAAATCATGACACCCCGGCAGCTTTATGAGTGGGCTAAAGTAAACATCAGTTCCATGCACTTTGCATACAGCACAATCCAGAAGCATAAAAATGAAGAAATGATCTTGAAGGACCGGAAGATATCTGCCCAGACTATTGAAGGCACCTTGAAACTGCACTGCTTTATCCCTTTAAGTAAGAGTAAAGTACTCACTAAACTGTACTCCTTCTCAGCATCTTCAAGGGAGGCAGAAACAACAACAAGGTGTGATGATGAACTAGACTTCACAGAAATCGTTGGTTTCGTGACATGCCTATATGGTGATTTCTGGTGGCTGGCGTGTGTTCTTGATTCATTTGAAGATAAGCAGGAATTCAAAGTGAGTTTCCTTCATCCCCATGGTCCAGCTCCTTCAAATTTCACATACCCTACAGTACCTGACATTCTTCGTGTGCACCGAAGCAGCATCCTCACGACAGTGGATCCATTAACAGCAACAGGAAGAGTTTACACATTGACAAAGGCCGAGACAGAAAATGCAACCAGAAAACTTTTTGCAGTGAAACAGATGTGAAGTTTTGAAGTAGGTTCAGTAGGTACTTCAAATTATTTTTATAACAAATTGGAAAAATACAAAATTACACAGTGCATGTAGTTTTAAAATTAGGTTTTCATATGATCCCAATAAGATCCCATTTTGAAACTTTCAGAATTTGTTGTAAAAGGTTTGATAAACATAATATAATGTAACCATGACCGAGACAAAAAAGGTAAATCTAGCATTATCAGACAAGTGTGGAAAAATTTAAAAGAAAAAAAAGAGTATCAGTACATTCTAAAATAAAGTGATTTTGTAAGTGTAAACGTGAATACAGAATCTTATAAGTTACTGAATTTGGGATTGAATTAGGCTAGAACACAATTATTTTAACATATTTAGATGCTTATTTTGGTTATTTAATATTAACATTGTTTGGAAGAACATGTGTGGCATTTTTACACAAACCAAATGAATACCCTGCCAGTCATGGATCGTCAAACTGGCAAGTAATTAGCACATTAACAGTTGCATCAACTTATGCTATTTATGTTTTTATAATAATCCCATTGAGATCCCATTATGAAACTTTCAGGATATGTAGAAAAATAATGTATATTTAGCATATATTTTTTTAAGAATTTTAAAAAATCTACTTTTTTTAATATTCAGAATTTAAAATTTCTTTGAATGACCTTGAGATTTTAAAAAATATAAAATTTTCATGTGTCATATCAAATGAAAGCCCAATTAAAGATCTTTCAAATGAGCCATAATTCAGAACTTTAGCACAATTAGATCCAAAGTTATTGTCAGTTAAGGTTTGCTCAGCAGATCAAAAATCATGTTTTTTTAAAAATTTCAAAAATTAATAACTCAAAAATGGATGCAGTAAAAATTCTTTAAAAAATCATACTTGTTTATAATGATGAGTTCTACAAATATACCAAGTTTCATAAAAATCAAAAATGGTCGGTTTGAGAGCCTGGTTGATTTGACATGGAATGACCCATTCCTGTGTGGTGAGTTTTGTTTTAATTGCATAGTCGTACAAACTTTTTAAGCTAAACTTAATAAATCATCACCATCATCAACAACAACTGTTTCCAGCCTGTGGCTGGGTCAGTTTAGTAAATACCTCCATCTTCCTCTATCTTTCCACCACTCTTCCTCCTTAATTTATTCTATTCTTCTCTCACTTGAACACTTTCTGTTATCTGCTCCTCCCGTCTCTTTCTTGGCCTTCATAGACTTCATTCCCATGGCGTCCACTTTCCTTTATAAATACTAATTGTAGGCTTGATTCAATTCCCCATCTTATTAAGTACCTATGATATAATAAATAATAATAAAGAAATGTATTCAATAATAAAACAAAGAAAGTAACTTTTATATGCTTATAAAATGCTATTTCCCTGTAATAATTCCGAGCTACCAACACATGTGTCAATTTCAATCACTTATATCATCTACAGTGTACATTGTCATAGGGAGACCTGGCGGTCTAGGGGTAAGGTGTCAAAACTTCTATGCTGGCGGCCGGGGTTCAATCCTCGGTCCCGGCACAGATTTATCTGATTTCCAAACCCTTCCTTCACCTCTGACAAGACATCTTGTGAATGTGAGGAATGCCAGGCCTCCACCGTGGTTCGGATTCCACGTTAAACTGTAGGTCCTCCATTTGATCTCACAATCACCCTACCATTACACATTAGCGTAAGTGTGTATAACCCGAACGGGTAGTAAGACGCGGTGCTAATAATAATAATACTAATTTATATCATTTTAACAATTTTTATTGTTTAGAAACAAACTGTGGGTGGAGTTTTCCCGTAATCCTCGCCTGATGGACGGCCGCAACCAGCCAGTTAACGCCTACATGTGTTCGAAACATTTTGAAAGCAACCAATTCCGAAGAGATGACAGGCAAAGTCTGGGTTACAAAGCTGTCCCCACGATATCTGTTGGCTCCCCGTTGGTACCTGTCTCCGAACCTCCAGAGCCCCCGGATTGTCCGAATGATCCACTGACCTCCCACAAGTATGTGTCGGTAACTAAGTATTAAGGTTTTGATTTCCAGACAGGGTGTGTTAATGTTTTCCTAAACTTTCTCCAGTTGAGTGTTAGTGTGTTTCACTCCATATTGTTGTCTTAGGTTAGATGGTTTATAGCTAATTAAATCTCTAAAATGAAATACTTAAACTCCAGGGAAATATTCCTGGTTGGACCGAAAAAATTATCTTTCATCAAATTTATAGAAATGAATTAATGGTTGCAGAACTGGATGTTTATGTGCTAGAATTAATTTAGTTTTTCAGCCTCTTAGGTTGGTACACCCAGTTAGCTCAAATAATAGCAGAAAGGTACTGTGAGACACTAAAGATAACTGTGCAGAGCAATTTAGAACAAAAGGCGAGGTATTCAGATGTCAGGCGTTGTGCTCTTTCACAACCACACACAAGGGTTGTTGGACCAATTTGGTTGGGAGGTGTTTGACCACCCTCCATATAGCCCAGACCTGACACCAAGTGATTATCACCTCTTCATCCACATAAAAACATGGCTGGGACTGCAGCGCTTTAATAACAATGACAACCTTCTTTTGACGCAGGAATACAAAACACGTACCCCGATACGAACTGTCTCAATTCAGGGGATGATTATGTTGAGAAGTAGCCTGGACCTGTTGGTGTTTATATATATATTATTATCATCATCATCATCACCCCCCCCCCTCCCCCATCTTACTACTCGTTCTAGTTATCCGCAATAGATGTATAAGTTTATATATATATATATATATATATTGTGTATAAATCGAACAGGTAGTAAGATGGGGTGATAATAATAATAATTACACATATATGCATTCATTGCCTGTTTTTTTAACAGTCCACTAGATGGACAAATAGAATATTTTATAAATGATTTTAGTGCATAAAGTTAAGTAAAATAAAATATTTTTTCAAGCTTAAAATTATAAACAAATAATATTCAAACTTCGATTCAGTTTTGAGAATATTTCACATAATTGTTTCTTTTTACTTTTAAATGAACAAGTGGACCTTGGCACATCCCTAATGTTTAACCAATGTATTTTTGTTACTTTCACTTGAAATTGATTTTCTTGGGAATTTTGTAAAATTATATGTATAACATCCTAGAGAAACTTATCAAGGTCCCTGATACATACATTGTACACTGTTGCCGTTTTGTACAGCTTTCCGCACCTGGAACCTCCGGTGTTTCTTGACGAGGACACGGTGCGAGATTTGTTGACCTGGGACACGCTCGTCCCCATTATCGAGGGGGCCATGAGGGCGGCCTCTGACAAGAAGACCATCTCTGTGGTACAACCTCCACGCACCATAATGCCTGTACCAACCACAGATGGGTACGTACAGTGTCCTAGGGTCATTTACACTTGGGACAACTTCTCTATTTTAATAATACTAATGACTATATTGATACCATTTTGGGAAAGCCACATTTTACAATTTTTATATGATTCACAATTGGTATATAAAATGATAAAGGATTTGAATCATTTCTAGTTTTTCCCCTCCGCATCTCAATATCTTTTTGTGTTATATATTTAAAAAAATTATCATCGCGTCTTACTACCCCTTTTGATTGTTTGGAAATGCAATTAATTTTGTTAATATGCTAGAGAAAAGGAATTTGAATTTATAGGAAGTGTATTCACATCTGCATGGAAGGAGAGTGGAAAACAATCTAGAAAAACCGTCCTCACTATCTTGAGAGTTATGCGTTAAAACATGCTAACACTGATGTGGGTCATATTTGATTATAAATGTGTGTTGAACACGTTCTTTATCAGGAAACTTTAGCTGAGATGGTTTGTCAGCCTTTAATTGACTTTGAACCACACAAGTTTTTCCTTCTCATAAAATCAACCTAACTATAAATTAACACCTTTGAATCCTTTTTTATTGTGGAATGTTTTAGTTTCCTGATGACAATGCCAGGGTTCAGTGGTGGTGACAATGCCTTGGCGTGTAAAGTTGTGACTGCGTTCCCAAAGAACTCTGACAAGGGCTTGGCCACCATCAACGCTACCATCTTGCTGTTTGACCCAACTACTGGGAGACTTGCCATGGTGAGGTACATGACACTTCTTCAGCAACATTGTCTCGAATACATTTTAAAACTAGATAGATATTAAATTAAACAAACCAAGAAATTATTTTTCAAGTTTCATTAAACTCATTACTGACATTGGGTCTAATTTTCATAGAAAGAACCTTAGTCAACAAATAGAAAAGTTCAACTTGTATGTATTAATAGTGAAGTCATGTGATTTGCAGTTGTCACTTTTGATATATAGGTTATTATCAATATCTATAAATAGCAATGATAATATAGTATCAATGGTGACCATAACAAAATATGTTTGTGTTTTGCAAAAGGCTCTTTTTATGAAACTTAGACTGTAGCATGCATGTTAATGAATTGACCGGTTACTAAATGTTTGCAAGTGCTCAAAAATTCAGCAAACTTGACAATGTTTTCTGCGGTGTCAGATTATGGAAGCTAATGAGGTGACAGCTTGGAGAACGGCTGCAGCGTCCGTGGTGGCTACCAAACACTTGAGCAGTGATACCAACATTCTGGCCATCTTGGGGTCTGGCATTCAGGCCAAGTCTCATGCTCTGGCCATGGATAACTCTTTCAACTTCACTCAGGTCAGAATTACAGCTTTTGCCATAAGTCATTTTGTAATAATGTACCCTGTAAGGTAGCAGGTCCACCTGGAACTATTCCACTATTGTAAAATTATAAAATTGTGTAATAGTGTACATAGTATTATATTCCAACATAGATCCGAGTATGGAGCCGTAATCTGTCATCAGCGCAGAGCATGTGTGAGTTCTTGAAAGAGTATGGTACGGAAGTGGTGGTCTTCAAGAGTGGGGAGGAATGTGTCAAGGACGCTGACGTCATTGTGACAGCTACCTACGCCACATCTCCCATCCTCCGGCTGGCGTGGGTGAAGCCAGGGGTGCACATCAATGGTACAAGGACACAAAGCCATACAACTGGCCACTGGCTCATTTTGGTTGGGTTTGATTTGGGATACTCATCAACTTTTTTTTTTTCAATTATTGAATTGAGTCGAAAATACGCTGCCATTCTTTTAATCCAAAAGCATTCTTTTTTAAATCTTAGTGCATCATTCGACAATACATAACAAATGTTCTACCTTTTAGGATGACATAGTTATATCGGTATGTATCGAAATAGTTTATAATCGCCACAACACATTGTGCACGCTCAGCTTTAAAAATGTTATTTAAAAATAGATTGATACTAATAATACTTAGAGCCAAAATGATTGATTGAATGGAATAGTCAAACCTATAGCTGCTAATAGTTCACACATGTTTGTTTCAATTCTTGATCACTACTGTTATTCAATTGTGACAACTTAGTGAATTTGTTTTTTAAGCTTGGAATACTACCTGTTGCAGATGAAAAATGTAAATACTATGATTATAAGTTTCACAAATGTTTTATAAAGGTTGGTTTAGGGGTCAATACAGTAAAGATATTGATGAGGAAATAATGCTTGGTGTGTTTGTGGCCAGCCATTGGAGCAGGGGTGAATCACCACAGCGAGCTGGACGAGCATCTGTACAGACACTCGGTAATCTACACGGACACTATGGCCTCGGCCAAGGTAGAGCTGCAGGGTTTGGCAGAATTTGGTGTCAAGATAGAGGGTGAGATTGGTGACATTGTTGCCGGGCATATCACACCAAACAGACGAGACATCACGGTGTTCCATTCTCTAGGTGAGACCAACATTATATTGTTTAAAATAGGTGTAAACAAAGTTTCGAAATAATAGCACGGCTTTGACGATTTGAAAGCCTCGCCAATAATAATCTACCTTTAAATTACATCATCAACAGTTTTCAGCCTGTGGTCGTGTCAGTTTGGAAAATGCCTCTATCCTTCCACCACTCTTCCTTCTTTTATTTATTCCATTGTGCCCCCCTCTATTTTATATGTTCTGTTATCTACTCTTCCCTTCTCTTTCTTGGCCTTCCTTGCGTTCATTTTTCTACATTTTTTCCAGTATTTTCTTTTCCATCCTCATTACACACCCATACCATCTCAGTGTTGCTCCCTCTACTATCAAATGTACTCCATGTACCCCCACTCTTTCCTGAATAGCTTCCGTGAAAAGAATAATTTGATAGATTTGGTTTCTCGCCCAAAAACTTTCGGGAAACAGCCAATCCCACTCGAACCTCAGAAATGGGAAATTTCAGCACATTTTCTCGAGAATTTAGGGTCCTTGCCACCTCTCTTTTTTGTCATTCGTCCCTACCACCTTCGCCTACGGCCTTTTTTTCCTTCCTTCATAATTTCCCGTCCAATGCAGTGTGAAGCCATTCCTTTCCTTCATGTCGCTCCCACTCCATTTAGTCTTGCTCGGACCCACTCTACGCCCCTTTCATCCATTTTGTCCACAATCTCCTCCACTCTTCCAGTCAGTGTTCAAATGTTCAGACTCCCTATTTGTAGCTGTTTGTCAACACTTTCTAATCTGGCATTTTACTTTGTTTTCTCGAGTAGCCTATATTTGTTTGTTTTGGCCATCGGTTTACTAAGCCTGTTGTGGACCTTACAATATCTACCCGAGAATAGGCCACACATATTTCCTAAAAACCGTTTTATAAAACCTATGTGTTGCCTATAATTGCACCCTAAGATCGAATGTTTTACCTTCAAGGTGCAATGGAAGGGGGACTAGAGAAAAAGCCAGTTTTTTCGCTTTTTTTATATCAAAATATTTTTTTTCACTCAAAATAAATCAAAAATCACTCTAGTAAAAATATATTTGATTTTCTTCACATGGTGACCTCAAAATTTCTTGAGTATCTGTTAAGGGCGCTCTGGAATTTAATGACCCAACTTTTTTCTCGGTATTTAAAAAGTTTGATGTCTAATGCTACTATGCTCATGACAGATATTCAACGTGTGAAGAAAATTAAACTCTCTGATTGTACTGGAGTAATATTTGATTTATTTTACCATAAAAACTGCAAAACACTGACCTTTTTTCGCGTTCCCTTCCATCCCACTTTAAGGACTGAACGTAGTTATGTTGAAATAGTTTGTCGTTGCCAAAACAGATTGTGCTCGTAGCTGCTTAGCTTCAAACATGTTACTTAAAAATAGTTGGACCTTGATTAAAAATAATACAACTTTAAGTCAAAATAGCAAGTCAAACCTACAGTGGCTACTATTATTTTTCTCAAATGACTTTTGGTTGCTATTATGCCATTGTGACAAGGATATAGTGCATTTGTTTATTCATTTATTTTTTTTAAGGAAAACTCTCTTTTTGATTCATGAGGTATTTTATTATACGTATTTGGAAGAAAGTATAGGAAAAGTATGTTCTATCCACCTTTCTTGCACCTCCTTCCAAATATGTTTATCAATTTAGAATATTATAGCTTTATTTATTATACTTCACTTTTAAAAACCTAATCAAATAAATATTTTAATTTCTTCCCATGAAAATATTACTTTTAAATCTCAACTTTATTTTACAAACTACTGTACCGAAATAACACATTGTAGATCATGATTAGAAAGGCTATGTTCTACACTTTGGGATATTTATGGGAGGATTATTAGTTTTGGTTTTTATTCTTTCTATTCGACCATCCTTGAATTTTTGTATTGTAATAAAACACATTGCAATCTCTAAATAAATAAACCAAATGTGTAAAGGAAAAAAATATTCAAATTATAAAGCCATTTAAAAAAGTTGAAAACTATCGAATGTAGAAAGAAAATTCTCTCCGGTTTCTAATAGTAAATTTAATTTCAAATTCTATGGTGTTAGGTTTTAAACTTTCTACATAGTTACTTTGGTTCATATAGTTTTAATATTTGAATGGATGTGAAGCGTGGATGTGTCAGGAGAAACACAAGAGCAAGATGAATGCCATTGGAATGAGATATCTAAGAAGTTTATGTGGAAAACCTCGACTGGACAGAGTCAGTAATGAATGGGTGTGGTTTGAAAGGGAATCCAACAGGTCGATGTGAAAGAAGCGTCTTACATTGGTTTGGGCATGTGTAGAGCAACAGTGTCGATCGATCGAGTGACAAGGTAAATATATGCAGGTAGAGTGTGTGGATCAAAAGGAAGTGGTAGGCTATGTAAGATGTGGCTACATGTTGTAGATGAGTGTGTGAACAAGAGAGACTTTAAAAGAGTTTTAAGAATAATAGAGCTTGTATGGATATTATTATTATTATAAGCACCGCGTCTTACTACCCGTTCGGGTTATACGCACTTACGCTAATATGTAATGGTAGGGTGATTGTGAGATGAAATGGAGGACCTACAGTTTAACGTGGGATCCGAACCACGATGGAGGCCTGGCATTCCCCACATTCACAAGATGTCTTGTCAGAGGTGAAGGAAGGGTTTGGTAATCAGATAAATCTGTGCCGGGACCGAGGATTGAACCCCGGCCGCCAGCATAGAAGTCTGACACCTTACCCCTAGACCGCCAGGTCACCCTGTATGGATGTTGTTGAAGTGAAGGAGTAGGGAAGTGTGGCGAAAGTTAGTGAGGATGGATTAAGTACGGAGGTTTTTTTTTAAGTTATACCCACAGTTTTTTGCCTTTTCCATTAGGGAATGGCGTGATAGCTATGTATGTGTTTTTAATCAAACTACATTTTGTCATACAGGCTATAAAATATTTTTATAACAAATTAAGTGTACTAAATAAATTCATACTTTTTGAAGAAATAACACTATTTTCAATAATATTTGATTATGACTGATGTATTGACTATGTAATATTTGTTCTTTCCAGGGATGGCTGTGGAAGATGCAGTTACAGCAAAACTAGTTTATGATAAATATAGAGTCAATCAGCAATCAGAAGATTCTCCCAAAGCACAGACATGAAGTTATCGTTGAATATCGGGATATAATTGTACGCTTGACAGAAATCAGGACATTACAAAAACAAACATTTTGTTTTTGGCTGACAGGAACTAATCTTGTCAGTGGAATGAATACAGTGTACAAACATTTATTTAAATTAATAAATAAGTTTATTATAAAATTAGAAGCTTCATTTTTATCTTTGGTTTTTAACATTCACTTTATGAGCTGACATTATATCAGCACAAGACTTATAGACTGATTAAACTCTTAAAACACAGGCAACATTCAGNTCTCCGCCCCCTATTAATTCGCCACTGTGGAAGGGAAAACTCAACATCTGATCTCATTCGTAAGGAAATCAATTCTTACACATTCATATAATTTAAATATAGGGGTAGATAGAATTAACACTTTTGCATCATGCCGGAAATCTAATAAAATTCCGATATTATGTATTCATTTTTCTTAGCAGAAACCAAAAACAAACTTGTAGATATTTTGTATGAAAAAAATATATGGAAGTCTAAAAAAATGTAATATTAATTTTAAATGTGAACACTAAACAAATATTTTAGGTGGTATGGAAGGGTGTAATGGTGCGCCGCTGGAAGCATATTGTTGTGTGCCAAATGTAACGTACTGAAGTTGGATATCCCTCATTGGAACGACAATTGTAACACACTAACTTTGGATGCCCCTAGTTGAGACGTCATTTGCCTTTTGTCTCCCCTCGTCAACAGTGTAAAAACTAACTAATAGAAAGAGTCCTGGCGACAGGTGTTGTGAAGGCTAGCTTCTTATTGGTACAGGGAATTGGAGTCTTTTGCCAAATACTGCGGAGTTGTTCCTTTTAACAGGAAATAGCGCAGAAAAAATATATTTTAGTGGTGAAATCCTTTACCCATTATTTCTGAAAATCGTGTGTTTCTTCATGGATGAATCTTAAAAGGATACTCTACATATATTACTGTTAGACTCACTGAAACTTATTGCGTGAGGTTGGCAAGACTGGTGATTACAGACGAGAGGGAGTGGTAGTGAAGGCGTAACATGGCGGCGCGTGGACGTGGATAAACCGTGTGCGAGTAAAGGTCACGCGAGGGGTTGTATTTACATAACATGTGCATAGCACATGTTATGTTGGATCATCAAGTGTAATAACTAGGCCATGTGAGGTACAACATTACTTTAAAGAAAAATTACCTTCATCCATGACTTTTTACATAATTTAGAGTAATTCAAACCAATAACATTACAACAGGAACCACCAGTCGTTGAGTAGCTCCTCAGGGTTAAAGTAATGGGGGATCACCTGACAATAAATTGAATGTCCTCTTCAATGTATGTTTATTCAAATCTTATTACTTTTATTCTCAAGCAGTGCAGTTATTTTGGGAAATTTTACCCTGTATAATTCATTTATTATCTCTTTCAATGGTTATTTGTCCAAATTTTACAACTTTAATGTGGGTATTTGTGTCATTTATACTGTTCATAAAAATCCATGTATTCTCTAATGAAAACTAAACTAAAATGAAAACAATTATATTTGATGTGACACAAAGATAATCATCCCTTCAGCGTATATTATCTGGAAGACTATGTTATTTTCACACTTGTAGATAAAAGTTGAGTATTTTTTTTGGTGAGTATGCTGTAAAAATTCCCTGATTTTTTCCCCTGACATTTCTGTTTTCCAGGTTGCTGGACATCCTGTGTGAGTTTACAAATATGTTTAAAGAGTGAAATAATAAATGACAGGCTCCATAATCTTGTATTTTATTTCCCCTATACCATCATCCTGCATGTGTTACTTTTTTTTTTTTGTATGAAATAAACAAGCGATTAAAACACATTTAAAATTATATTTTTTTACAAATATACCCAAAAAAAATGAAGGGGCGGGGGAGGGGGGAGTGGCGGATTTGATTATCTACCAAGGTGGGTATAAGTTGAAAAATGTTGGGAACCACTGCTTCACACCATGTGGCCACAAAGTGGTCGAAAATAATTTGAATTCCCTTTGTCCAGTGACAGAAGTGTGAAGTGTAAAAATTGTGTTTCTATCCCTCTTTACTGTACCTTGTTCCAGACACCATACATACCTAAAAGAATACAAGAGGTTTTCTTTTAAGAGCAGTATAAATAATACTTTGACATGTCAATAAATCACTTTATTATAATATGTGTATTGTATAATATTGCCATTGGTGTATTCATCACGGGTAATTGTTTCTGTTGTTCACACGATCTTCATTCCTTGGATGCTGTCTTCAAGACTCTGCAATTTGAAATACATATGGTTATCAAATTGTTATTTTCAGATTACTGTGTATGCATTATGTACTAATTACGCTGAGGTACTAGGGACATGGTTAAATTTAGAGGATAATCACCCACGTTTCAGTGGAGGGAGAGTGGGAAACCATTTCAGGAAACCCGCAACCGATACACCCAGCTGGGATTCGATCTCCGGCTTCTTTGACATCAGCAGCCCGGTCTATCGCAAGAGTGACTCCTTAGACCATTCACCACTGGAGCCGGTGTTATAAAAATTACATTTTCGTTTGTTGGGAACATTCAAGACCTTCCCCCAAAATTAGAAGAAAATGAAAAAGTTAGAGAATGACAGGACACATTAATTCAAACTGTTTCTGTCTCCTGTTCTCCTTATTCAAAGTTTCCTTAATATTTGTTTAACCCGCTTCAGTGGGTGCAGGGTCTAACGCGCTACTCTCCCAACAGACTATACTGCCAATGACGAGGATATCAAGGTTCTAATCTCATTCGGGTGTACTGAGAGTGGTTTTTCCCATCTCCCTCCACACATATGCAGTTACACTTCATATAAATATAACCTTCTTAATCCCTAAAACCATTAAGAGTAATTAGTACATAAGCACATAGCCCAAATAGGTAGTAAAATACGGCAAGCTAAAAAAACATTTTGTATACATTATATCCTACAAACACTCGAACATGTTCGAAACTTTGAAAACTTTAAATATTCACTAGCATCAATTTTGACTCGAAATTAAAATATTTCAATCTAAACTACGCATTTATGTTCAATTTTTGTAATTCTGTGCTGTTATTTACATCACAAATTAATCTTTACCTGACAAGAATTTAAAATAATTAAATTAAATGCTGTGATAGTAACTAATCAGCTTAAGAAAGAAAATGTTAAAAATGTTTGCATTGTAACATTTTGTAAATTACATGTGATTCCGAAAGTTACAGCTTTTTAAATATTTGAGCTTTTGTTTGACTAGTAATATTTCATATTATCCGATTCAACATGGCACATTCCTAGCTACAAGAATGTTAAGAATAACCCGAAGTCACCACACCAATACTGGACTGAACAATATGTAGCTGTCAACCATTTACCTGTCTGTGTTGTTGTTTTTTGTATTTCTTAATATGTAAAAGGAATATTTCTGAAAATTTAAAACTTTGTGTCGCTGTGAAAGTGATCAGAAGATGCAACTGTGAAGAAACAAAGTCCTGACATAAATCTCCTTCCTTCCATATCATATTACAGTAGTACATTGTTTTATACACTAATATAACATTATATTATACTAAAAATCTAAACTGTTCAAAAATTAACTGTGTTAAACTAAACTTTCCAACTATATGGTAAAGTACTGCACTCTTTATTAGAAATCCAAAATACTGTATTCCTTCAATTCTTAGGAAAACTTTTTTATTTTTTCTATTTAAGCGTCTCTAAAAATGAGATGCATCTTAGAATCAGTTTTTTATCGACCTACACTCTCGGTAGCTCAGAAGACAATATATTATGGGGTAGTGAAGATATATACATCTCAGAAGAATCAAACTGATATTGATTCAGAAGGAAGAACTTAATAACTTATATACTGATGTATATATAAGGTTGTTAGTAAATAGAATTTTGTACTAACCATATTTCTTAAATATAGGGTAATTTAGTGTTTGATTTTTTTTAATCAAAACCTTTTTTATGTTGGTGGCGCTGAAAAAAAAATGATGATGCTTCTTATAATTGAAGAAATAGGGTAATATGAACATTGGTGACAGGAAGGAAGAAAAGACAGGTTTTACTTTCCAAGCCTGGAGTTGGGGGAAATACAACAGTGAAATTCTCAAAACGTTATGAGGCGAGGAGAACATTGTCAGCGCCCCGAGTGTTGGCGATAAGATACTCACACGCAAGTCCCAGATGACTAGTTGGCCATCGAGCCCGCTGGTGCTGACTTTGGAGGCCGCCCCTTTGGTCCCCTCATACAGGCACAAGGAGGTGATGGCATTTTGGTGCACTGTCTCCAATGTGGTGTCATTGATCTCGATACGAGCCTGACGATCCAAGGACTGGAACTTGCGCATTGCACTGCAACCAGGACACGCAAATTGCATGTCAAGACACACCCACCCCCACTCACCAGAAAAACACCAGCAAGGATTGAGGTGTGCCGATGAAATAAACATCACAACTAGACATTATATTCTGAAAATTGAAAAATGACACCTGGACATGGAAGTCAAACTCGGGACCTTGGGCTTAATACGCCAATGCTCTAAACACCGAGCTATCCAGGAATCATCCCGTGCCCAGGGTCGTTTTTCACTCATATTTTAAGGCAGAGTCTATGATGAACGTGCGGAAATCGTCGGCTACAAATGTGTGATTTTATTAAAATCACGAGCTATCAGATAACACATCTATCTTCTACTCGGTAGTTGACTTAATATGATATCTAGATTCTCCATCTAGATATATTCTGAAAATTTAAAAATGACACCTGGATACAGGAATCGAACCCGCACACCAATGCTCTAACCACTGAGCATTGGCGATTCCCCTGTCCAGGTGTCATTTTTCAATTTTCAGAATATGATATCTAAATGGAGAATTCCTCACTTAAAAGCACAAATAATAGCTTCGGCTATTTTATTCTTAAATATGCAATCCCTTTCAATTATAATAATTGTACCAGTGGTAGCACCCAATCCTCCGACTTATGTTTCATTCTATCAGGTCGAGGGATTGGGCGGTGATTATCAATTTTTTTTAAGAGGCAACCATTACCTCTTTGTCCAATGGCAGCAACGTAAAGTGTGAACCGTATTCTTCTTTTCATTGTAAAGGCCATATTGTGTTCGTTCTTTCTATGTTTCTATCCACCTTTCCTATACCTTATTCCAAATATAAAACAATTACCTCATAAAGCGAACAGAGGTTTTCCCTATAGAGAGATGCCTTCGCACCAAGTGGGCACCGAAGCGCGTAACATTGCTCTACCATTGAGTTACCCAAGCTCACTATTGATTATTTACATACAGAGTAGTATACTCGTCTATTACATGTTAGCGTTACCTCAGTCCTCCAGCCTCTTTCTTCTGAGACATGTCCAGCTTAGAGTTGAGGTAGAGTTGCCCTGCTTCTTTCACAGAGTACAGCATTGGGCAGCAACTGTGGCCCTATGAGAGAATACAGGTTAGTCAGGTTGTTTCATGCAAGCGAGCGCTGACCAACCTACTCATTGCATGCATGTGCTTGGAGCCGATATTAATACGGCAAAAAAAGGGGAGGAAGGCGGTGTTTAGTATGTGTTAGGGGTGTGCAAAGCTTCAAAAACTTTGACATTTCTTTGAATATTAGTTTGCTTGGACTTTGATTCAAGAGTAATTTCTGGATTCAACAGTTATGAAGATTCGCCATAAAACTATTTCAAACTAAGACACAAACATTTGTTTCTTTTTAGAAAAAATCTGCTGTTATTTCTATCACAAATTAGTGTTTATTTAAAAAAAAACTGCAAGCTTGGGGTTTTTCATTCGAGTCGAACTCGAGTCAAGTATTTCTAAATGCTCCCAAGTTTGAGTCGAGTATTTCTAAAAGCTCCCAAGTTTGAGAAGAGTTCAAGTATAGGCTTATTCATAATTTAAAAATTTTAAAAAGTATATTAAAACACATTTTCTTAAAATATGAATGACACACATTTTTATTAACAGTAAATACTTTTGAAATATCGGGTTTTTAAATTAGAAAAAACACGTGTAAACAAAATTTCAAAAACAAGAACACCCAAATAAAAATCTAATTAAAAAAAACGAATAATTAAATGGTTTCAACCCTTACGTCAAGTAGAAGCTCAAAAATGACGAGCCTACAAAACTTTCGATCTTGATTTTAATTCACAAGTTCGATTTCGAGTTCGAAATGCGAGTACTCGCAGAGCCCTAGTAGTAATTATAAAGTACATTTTGCTATAGTAATTTAATTTGTTATTTTAAGACAAAATATATTAATTATTTTAATATATAGCATTTTGTAAATTATATTTAGTACCTAAATTTACTGAACTAAGCATAGTATAATATTTTTATACATTAAACATTTTTTTTAAATATTCGAACATCATTTCAGCTTCGAGAATATCTCATATTAATGGATTTGACTTCATCTTTAATTGAAAATATGGATTTAGCACACTTTTAGCATGTATAAAATAAATTGTATTAAGCATATTAATAAATCATTTATAGTTGGATTGAATCCACTATTTTACCAAACTGAATAATTTTAATCTAATTTTTATCTTGTTTAGTTATATATAGTTTGATAGTTTTAAATTAAATATTGTATGCGACATTTCAATTTGACTTCTGTCACTTGTTTAGTGATGAATTGGCCAATACGCAACCGCCGGCAAATGTGAATGTCCAGAGGTGGATGTACCAACTCACCGCGGCCACGAAGGAGTTGTTCCCGACCCACACACAACTCAGGAAAGGGAGGAACTCAGTTTTCAGTCGGGTGACAGACGACTGTCTGTTGGCATCTGCCACCGAAACGGAAGAGTCGTGGCCCACCCAGCACAAGCGGTTTCCATCGCCGGAGAATGCCACACTGTGCACCCAGCCCCCTGAGGGGACACAGCACCAAGACAAGATGTACAATACGTTCAGTATTATGATGATTAGAAATAGGCAGAGTTTAAAACTTATACATTAGAGGGTAGCTCTACTATAGTGATACTTCTCTTGTCTAAGTTGTGAGCGAAGTTTTAGAAACTTCAACTTGACTTTGTGTACCTAGTCGCCTTCTCCATCTTCACTTTCATCTTGTTTCTATGGGTTGGTACACACCAGTCAGGGAGTGCGGTATAGCATCAAAAAGAACTCATCGGGGGTTTTAGATACTAGTGGGAGTGAGGAATTTAGGCAAATAACAAAATTATACGTTGCTGAGGTTAAGTTATATTTTGTATTTAGATATAGTAGACGATATTACAGATCAAATAGTGCCCGTTACTTACTCACAATTTATAATTTGGCCACCAAGCTAGTTGTTGATGCTTTATAAAGAAAATGTTACGCTAAACTTTACCACATTGCCTAAGATGCTAAGGTAACTCCTCAAAATGATTATACAGTAGAGTCTCAATAATTCGACCTAAACAAGACCAAGAGGAGGTCGAATTACCAAAATGTCGGATAATACGAAAACAAGTGTGGTGGGGGAGG